>JARLTB010000185.1:0-15000 GCA_030141615.1 Unio pictorum | reverse complement strand
ATTTGCGTGTACTAAACGAGAATCCCAAAGAACCATCCCACCTTTGGGCACAGGAACCCTCTTGATTTCGCATCCGTGCTTTTCAAAATATTTTACTTGAATTTCTGAAAGTCTGAAAAATTGTTTTTCGTGCGATATTTTTGCAGCAGATTCGTCATCATCGAAAAAAGCTTCGAATACTTTGTGCGATTTTTCCATAACCTGTAGCGTCCAGTCATCTTCACATGCCTCTTCCAAGTATACAGCCCCTTTGGTAGGCATGGAGACCGTCACGTGTCGACTCTTGGTCAAGATGAAGCCAATGAGAGCTTCCATTATCAAATGACTCCGCCCCCTCCTCTGGAGGGCGTCCAATGGCGATAGCGTCAATGCTGGTAAATAATTTCTCGGTCTTCCAGACCTGAGAGAAAACGCCTTTCACTCCAAGACGGATTCGCCATGTTGGATCCAAGTGGCCAGTATTGTAACCTCTTATCAGGGATCTAGCGGTCTTTGGCCATTTGTTGTAACCAAACTGACGGAGCCATCGGTTGTACATGTCTATATAATTATCACACTCTTCCGGCGGTAATACTCTTGGGATAACCGTATAACCTTTAGTTTCTAGGTCACTTAAGTTTTCTTCTGCCAACATTCTGCGAAATAATAATAATAATAATAATAATAATAATAATAATAATTTTGCTGTTTTAGATAACATTTCACGTTTTATGTTCAAATAATCGCAACTGCTATTAGAAGGAAAGTTGTAGAGGACCAGGTCCCATATTCTCAAAACTTTCTGAGTTTGTAGCCCACATTCGTTTGAATCATAGGATTCCTACAAGTTCATATCGTTTTTCTCTTGTTTACAGGATAGATATGAGTGACACAGTTTACTCATATTTGGCTGAGCTTGTAGTGTAGACATTTTTTTATCATACAGTTTCAACATGTCTAATATTAATTACAATGACATGTTTACAACTGTATACCTTCCATGATTTTCTTATGTATCGAGCCTCTGTACCATGCATATATATATATATCTATATATATATATATATATATATATATATATATATATATATATATATATATATATTAAAAAAATCACATTCCTATTAGCACGCCAAGTATTTTAGCTGTTAATGCTTCAAAAGATTTCCTGAACTAGACCACCCTCTTTTCTTTGTCTCCTGTCGGATTTGTAACATTCAAGTAGCAAAATCTTGCTACACGATGGTAAATTCAAATAACTGTTTAAAGCCCTTCATCTTCTGACTTTATGTTTACACACACACACACACACACACACACACACCAGTGAGGAGTAAATACTGAACTTAGAGCCAAGGGGCAAAGGTAAGTAGATAGATAGAGGAATATGTATTTCTAAGAGAACCGATCAGTTTAGTTCACTGATATTTAAAGTCAGTCAGGATGAGAATGTGGTTAATTTCGTATGATGAAGAAAGTAGAAAATACAGCGCTACATAACTGCCTGGAGGCAAAATATCAGTTCACTAAATTAAATATTAGAGGGAGAGGCAGACAAACAGATTTGCACATTGTCTAACGTTTCTAATAAGTAAAGTACCTTTCTGTTAGTTATTTCTCGTAAATCTGAAATTTGGAAATATATTATCTCTGTTAGCTCCAGTCAGGAAATGAATAATCAAGAGCGTGAACAATTAATATATCTAACACATGACTTATTGCACAAAGACCCGGTAAAATTTCGTAGAGATTATGAGCCGAAAATAGATTTGTGTTCATACATAGGGAAGTAACGCAACAGTGGTTTCATTCCGTATTTTCTTTCCGTAATTTAGGTGCGAGCAACGGTTGATGCATCTCGCCAACAGAGGTTTTCCACACATTTGACTTGTGCAGCAGTTTGTTTGCTTCATTAGGATTTTTAACGTAGCTTTAACAATTTTTCAGTCATATCACTACGATGTCTCCAGTGAGGCAGTTTATAGTGATGTCTAGCATTGGGGCATCATGCCGCAGACATGTGTAGCATAAAGTGTGTGTGTGGAGAGAGAGAGAGAGAGAGAGAGAGAGAGAGAGAGAGAGATTAGGATTTTAAAGATTAAAAAAAAAATCAGTCATATCGCTACGATGTCTAGCTCTGGGGCATCATGCCGCAGACATGTAGCATCATAGAATAGTCACATTTTCCTGACACCAGACCCACCAGCCCTAACACTAACCTCCTAATGCTTACTTTATATATATATATATATATATATATATATATATATATATATATATATATATATATATATATATATATATATATATATATACAAGTCTTTGATATGACTCTTGACTCTGCCGGAGATCAAACCCTTGAACCTCCGCATCCCAGGCGGGCGCTATAACCACTAGGTCACTGGTGTAACTCATAATACAAGTTCTAACGTTTTAATTATTTTATTAATTAAACCATAGTCTCCATTTTCTATCAATTAGACCATATGCATACTCAAAAGAAAATTATTGACAGCATCGACTATTAAAAAAAAATCTACATTGGGATCTGTACCGGAATCTGTCATAAATTTTGTGCAGGTTGATCTGTTTCAATTTTTCTTTATCAGTACGGATATGTTGTAGTTATTTCTGGACAACTGGATAAGTTAGTACTACTTACTTAATATATCTGCCCTTGTGTTTGTTATTCAAATTTGTATTTACATATTAAGGACTATTTAACTCTTCGTATTCTCTCTCTCTCTCTCTCTCTCTCTCTCTCTCTCTCTCTCTCTCTCTCTCTCTCTCTCCAGTATACATATATATGTTAAAATCTTAACCATAGACATGCAAATGACTAACAAAAGCACGCAAAATACTCTGGAATATCAAATTTGTAATTTTCAAAATGTAATATTTCAAACCTATGGGAGAAACTAATATTTATAAATAGAACAACTATAAATAGTCTTCAGAAAATGAAGAAAGCCCCAAGCACTTTAGAATGAAATGCTTCTCTGGATTCGAATCGAAAAAATTTCGTTTGGGTTATTGAGATGAATATAAAAATGGAGTCTTGACAGAATCATTGAGAACTTCCCGTTTCATTCACTTTTCGTCGAACACAAACACGTGTTACGGGTTTTGGAGGGCCGTTTGACTTTCCATCCGAAAAGTTGTATGGCAGAATTCCACAGAGACGCTTGACTTCCGAGGATGTTGCGATTTCAGGACGCTTTTTGGGGAAAGAACTACTATCTCTCGATTCTTTCAGTAGGGTACAGCCATCAGATGACCAGTGATTTGTCATTCTGAGTTTTTCGTAAGCCTCTTTTTTAATGGCAAGGTCCTCTTCTGATGCCCAGATAGCCGGTGTCATTGAGACAAACACCACATATCTCCAACGTCCTGGATTCTTCCTGTCATGTTTTGGTTGGGCATTTGCGTGTACTAAACGAGAATCCCAAAGAACCATCCCACCTTTGGGCACAGGAACCCTCTTGATTTCGCATCCGTGCTTTTCAAAATATTTTACTTGAATTTCTGAAAGTCTGAAAAATTGTTTTTCGTGCGATATTTTTGCAGCAGATTCGTCATCATCGAAAAAAGCTTCGAATACTTTGTGCGAATTTTCCATAACCTGTAGCGTCCAGTCATCTTCACATGCCTCTTCCAAGTATACAGCCCCTTGGTAGGCATGGAGACCGTCACGTGTCGACTCTTGGTCAAGATGAAGCCAATGAGAGCTTCCATTATCAAATGACTCCGCCCCCTCCTCTGGAGGGCGTCCAATGGCGATAGCGTCAATGCTGGTAAATAATTTCTCGGTCTTCCAGACCTGAGAGAAAACGCTTTTCACTCCAAGACGGATTCGCCATGTTGGATCCAAGTGGCCAGTATTGTAACCTCTTATCAGTGATCTAGCGGTCTTTGGCCATTTGTTGTAACCAAACTGACGGAGCCATCGGTTGTACATGTCTATATAATTATCACACTCTTCCGGCGGTAATACTCTTGGGATAACCGTATAACCTTTAGCTTCTAGGTCACTTAAGTTTTCTTCTGCCAACATTCTGCGAAATAATAATAATAATAATAATAATAATAATAATAATAATAATAATAATAATAATAATTTTGCTGTTTTAGATAAACATTTCACGTTTTATGTTCAAATAATCGCAACTGCTATTAGAAGGAAAGTTGTAGAGGACCAGGTCCCATATTCTCAAAACTTTCTGAGTTTGTAGCCAACATTCGTTTGAATCATAGGATTCCTACAAGTTCATATCGTTTTTCTCTTGTTTACAGGATAGATATGAGTGACACAGTTTACTCATATTTGGCTGAGCTTGTAGTGTAGACATTTTTTTATCATACAGTTTCAACATGTCTAATATTAATTACAATGACATGTTTACAACTGTATACCTTCCATGATTTTCTTATGTATCGAGCCTCTGTACCATGCATATATATATATATATATATATATATATATATATATATATATATATATATATATATATATATATATATATATATATATATATATTAAAAAAATCACATTCCTATTAGCACGCCAAGTATTTTAGCTGTTAATGCTTCAAAAGATTTCCTGAACTAGACCACCCTCTTTTCTTTGTCTCCTGTCGGATTTGTAACATTCAAGTAGCAAAATCTTGCTACACGATGGTAAATTCAAATAACTGTTTAAAGCCCTTCATCTTCTGACTTTATGTTTACACACACACACACACACACACACACACACACCAGTGAGGAGTAAATACTGAACTTAGAGCCAAGGGGCAAAGGTAAGTAGATAGATAGAGGAATATGTATTTCTAAGAGAACCGATCAGTTTAGTTCACTGATATTTAAAGTCAGTCAGGATGAGAATGTGGTTAATTTCGTATGATGAAGAAAGTAGAAAATACAGCGCTACATAACTGCCTGGAGGCAAAATATCAGTTCACTAAATTAAATATTAGAGGGAGAGGCAGACAAACAGATTTGCACATTGTCTAACGTTTCTAATAAGTAAAGTACCTTTCTGTTAGTTATTTCTCGTAAATCTGAAATTTGGAAATATATTATCTCTGTTAGCTCCAGTCAGGAAATGAATAATCAAGAGCGTGAACAATTAATATATCTAACACATGACTTATTGCACAAAGACCCGGTAAAATTTCGTAGAGATTATGAGCCGAAAATAGATTTGTGTTCATACATAGGGAAGTAACGCAACAGTGGTTTCATTCCGTATTTTCTTTCCGTAATTTAGGTGCGAGCAACGGTTGATGCATCTCGCCAACAGAGGTTTTCCACACATTTGACTTGTGCAGCAGTTTGTTTGCTTCATTAGGATTTTTAACGTAGCTTTAACAATTTTTCAGTCATATCACTACGATGTCTCCAGTGAGGCAGTTTATAGTGATGTCTAGCACTGGGGCATCATGCCGCAGGTCTACATGTGTAGCATGAAGTGTGTCTGTAGAGAGAGAGAGAGAGAGAGAGAGAGAGAGAGAGAGAGAGAGAGAGAGATTAGGATTTTAAAGCTTTAAAAAACCTCCTAATGCTTACTTATATATATATATATATATATATATATATATATATATATATATATATATATATATATATATATATATATATATATATATACAAGTCTTTGATATGACTCTGCCGGAGATCAAACCCTTGAACCTCCGCATCCCAGGCGGGCGCTATAACCACTAGGTCACTGGTGTAACTCATAATACAAGTTCTAACGTTTTAATTATTTTATTAATTAAACCATAGTCTCCATTTTCTATCAATTAGACCATATGCATACTCAAAAGAAAATTATTGACAGCATCGACTATTAAAAAAAAAAATCTACATTGGGATCTGTACCGGAATCTGTCATAAATTTTGTGCAGGTTGATCTGTTTCAATTTTTCTTTATCAGTACGGATATGTTGTAGTTATTTCTGGACAACTGGATAAGTTAGTACTACTTGCTTAATATATCTGCCCTTGTGTTTGTTATTCAAATTTGTATTTACATATTAAGGACTATTTTTACTCTTCGTATTCTCTCTCTCTCTCTCTCTCTCTCTCTCTCTCTCTCTCTCTCTCTCTCTCTCTCAGTATACATATATATGTTAAAATCTTAACCATAGACATGCAAATGACTAACAAAAGCACGCAAAATACTCTGGAATATCAAATTTGTAATTTTCAAAATGTAATCTCTCAAACCTATGGGAGAAACTAATATTTATAAATAGAACAACTATAAATAGTCTTCAGAAAATGAAGAAAGCCCAAGCACTTTAGAATGAAATGCTTCTCTGGATTCGAATCGAAAAAATTTCGTTTGGGTTATTGAGATGAATATAAAAATGTAGTCTTGACAGAATCATTGAGAACTTCCCGTTTCATTCACTTTTCGTCGAACACTAACACGTGTTACGGGTTTTGGAGGGCCGTTTGACTTTCCATCCGAAAAGTTGTATGGCAGAATCCCACAGAGACGCTTGACTTCCGAGGATGTTGCGATTTCAGGACGCTTTTTGGGGAAAGAACTACTATCTCTCGATTCTTTCAGTAGAGTACAGCCATCAGATGACCAGTGGTTTGTCATTCTGAGTTTTTCGTAAGCCTCTTTTTTAATGGCAAGGTCCTCTTCTGATGCCCAGATAGCCGGTGTCATTGAGACAAACACCACATATCTCCAACGTCCTGGATTCTTCCTGTCATGTTTTGGTTGGGCATTTGCGTGTACTAAACGAGAATCCCAAAGAACCATCCCACCTTTGGGCACAGGAACCCTCTTGATTTCGCATCCGTGCTTTTCAAAATATTTTACTTGAATTTCTGAAAGTCTGAAAAATTGTTTTTCGTGCGATATTTTTGCAGCAGATTCGTCATCATCGAAAAAAGCTTCGAATACTTTGTGCGATTTTTCCATAACCTGTAGCGTCCAGTCATCTTCACATGCCTCTTCCAAGTATACAGCCCCTTGGTAGGCATGGAGACCGTCACGTGTCGACTCTTGGTCAAGATGAAGCCAATGAGAGCTTCCATTATCAAATGACTCCGCCCCCTCCTCTGGAGGGCGTCCAATGGCGATAGCGTCAATGCTGGTAAATAATTTCTCGGTCTTCCAGACCTGAGAGAAAACGCTTTTCACTCCAAGACGGATTCGCCATGTTGGATCCAAGTGGCCAGTATTGTAACCTCTTATCAGGGATCTAGCGGTCTTTGGCCATTTGTTGTAACCAAACTGACGGAGCCATCGGTTGTACATGTCTATATAATTATCACACTCTTCCGGCGGTAATACTCTTGGGATAACCGTATAACCTTTAGCTTCTAGGTCACTTAAGTTTTCTTCTGCCAACATTTTGCGAAATAATAATAATAATAATAATAATAATAATAATAATAATAATAATAATAATAATAATAATTTTGCTGTTTTAGATAACATTTCACGTTTTATGTTCAAATAATCGCAACTGCTATTAGAAGGAAAGTTGTAGAGGACCAGGTCCCATATTCTCAAAACTTTCTGAGTTTGTAGCCCACATTCGTTTGAATCATAGGATTCCTACAAGTTCATATCGTTTTTCTCTTGTTTACAGGATAGATATGAGTGACACAGTTTACTCATATTTGGCTGAGCTTGTAGTGTAGACATTTTTTTATCATACAGTTTCAACATGTCTAATATTAATTACAATGACATGTTTACAACTGTATACCTTCCATGATTTTCTTATGTATCGAGCCTCTGTACCATGCATATATATATATATCTATATATATATATATATATATATATATATATATATATATATATTAAAAAAATCACATTCCTATTAGCACGCCAAGTATTTTAGCTGTTAATGCTTCAAAAGATTTCCTGAACTAGACCACCCTCTTTTCTTTGTCTCCTGTCGGATTTGTAACATTCAAGTAGCAAAATCTTGCTACACGATGGTAAATTCAAATAACTGTTTAAAGCCCTTCATCTTCTGACTTTATGTTTACACACACACACACACACACACACACCAGTGAGGAGTAAATACTGAACTTAGAGCCAAGGGGCAAAGGTAAGTAGATAGATAGAGGAATATGTATTTCTAAGAGAACCGATCAGTTCAGTTCACTGATATTTAAAGTCAGTCAGGATGAGAATGTGGTTAATTTCGTATGATGAAGAAAGTAGAAAATACAGCGCTACATAACTGCCTGGAGGCAAAATATCAGTTCACTAAATTAAATATTAGAGGGAGAGGCAGACAGATTTGCACATTGTCTAACGTTTCTAATAAGTAAAGTACCTTTCTGTTAGTTATTTCTCGTAAATCTGAAATTTGGAAATATATTATCTCTGTTAGCTCCAGTCAGGAAATGAATAATCAAGAGCGTGAACAATTAATATATCTAACACATGACTTATTGCACAAAGACCCGGTAAAATTTCGTAGAGATTATGAGCCGAAAATAGATTTGTGTTCATACATAGGGAAGTAACGCAACAGTGGTTTCATTCCGTATTTTCTTTCCGTAATTTAGGTGCGAGCAACGGTTGATGCATCTCGCCAACAGAGGTTTTCCACACATTTGACTTGTGCAGCAGTTTGTTTGCTTCATTAGGATTTTTAACGTAGCTTTAACAATTTTTCAGTCATATCACTACGATGTCTCCAGTGAGGCAGTTTATAGTGATGTCTAGCACTGGGGCATCATGCCGCAGGTCTACATGTGTAGCATGAAGTGTGTCTGTAGAGAGAGAGAGAGAGAGAGAGAGAGAGAGAGAGAGAGAGAGAGAGAGAGAGAGAGATTAGGATTTTAAAGCTTTAAAAAACCTCCTAATGCTTACTTATATATATATATATATATATATATATATATATATATATATATATATATATATATATATATATATATATATATATATATATATATATACAAGTCTTTGATATGACTCTGCCGGAGATCAAACCCTTGAACCTCCGCATCCCAGGCGGGCGCTATAACCACTAGGTCACTGGTGTAACTCATAATACAAGTTCTAACGTTTTAATTATTTTATTAATTAAACCATAGTCTCCATTTTCTATCAATTAGACCATATGCATACTCAAAAGAAAATTATTGACAGCATCGACTATTAAAAAAAAAAATCTACATTGGGATCTGTACCGGAATCTGTCATAAATTTTGTGCAGGTTGATCTGTTTCAATTTTTCTTTATCAGTACGGATATGTTGTAGTTATTTCTGGACAACTGGATAAGTTAGTACTACTTGCTTAATATATCTGCCCTTGTGTTTGTTATTCAAATTTGTATTTACATATTAAGGACTATTTTTACTCTTCGTATTCTCTCTCTCTCTCTCTCTCTCTCTCTCTCTCTCTCTCTCTCTCTCTCTCTCTCTCTCTCTCTCCAGTATACATATATATGTTAAAATCTTAACCATAGACATGCAAATGACTAACAAAAGCACGCAAAATACTCTGGAATATCAAATTTGTAATTTTCAAAATGTAATCTCTCAAACCTATGGGAGAAACTAATATTTATAAATAGAACAACTATAAATAGTCTTCAGAAAATGAAGAAAGCCCAAGCACTTTAGAATGAAATGCTTCTCTGGATTCGAATCGAAAAAATTTCGTTTGGGTTATTGAGATGAATATAAAAATGTAGTCTTGACAGAATCATTGAGAACTTCCCGTTTCATTCACTTTTCGTCGAACACTAACACGTGTTACGGGTTTTGGAGGGCCGTTTGACTTTCCATCCGAAAAGTTGTATGGCAGAATCCCACAGAGACGCTTGACTTCCGAGGATGTTGCGATTTCAGGACGCTTTTTGGGGAAAGAACTACTATCTCTCGATTCTTTCAGTAGAGTACAGCCATCAGATGACCAGTGGTTTGTCATTCTGAGTTTTTCGTAAGCCTCTTTTTTAATGGCAAGGTCCTCTTCTGATGCCCAGATAGCCGGTGTCATTGAGACAAACACCACATATCTCCAACGTCCTGGATTCTTCCTGTCATGTTTTGGTTGGGCATTTGCGTGTACTAAACGAGAATCCCAAAGAACCATCCCACCTTTGGGCACAGGAACCCTCTTGATTTCGCATCCGTGCTTTTCAAAATATTTTACTTGAATTTCTGAAAGTCTGAAAAATTGTTTTTCGTGCGATATTTTTGCAGCAGATTCGTCATCATCGAAAAAAGCTTCGAATACTTTGTGCGATTTTTCCATAACCTGTAGCGTCCAGTCATCTTCACATGCCTCTTCCAAGTATACAGCCCCTTGGTAGGCATGGAGACCGTCACGTGTCGACTCTTGGTCAAGACGAAGCCAATGAGAGCTTCCATTATCAAATGACTCCGCCCCCTCCTCTGGAGGGCGTCCAATGGCGATAGCGTCAATGCTGGTAAATAATTTCTCGGTCTTCCAGACCTGAGAGAAAACGCTTTTCACTCCAAGACGGATTCGCCATGTTGGATCCAAGTGGCCAGTATTGTAACCTCTTATCAGTGATCTAGCGGTCTTTGGCCATTTGTTGTAACCAAACTGACGGAGCCATCGGTTGTACATGTCTATATAATTATCACACTCTTCCGGCGGTAATACTCTTGGGATAACCGTATAACCTTTAGCTTCTAGGTCACTTAAGTTTTCTTCTGCCAACATTCTGCGAAATAATAATAATAATAATAATAATAATAATAATAATAATAATAATAATAATAATAATAATAATTTTGCTGTTTTAGATAAACATTTCACGTTTTATGTTCAAATAATCGCAACTGCTATTAGAAGGAAAGTTGTAGAGGACCAGGTCCCATATTCTCAAAACTTTCTGAGTTTGTAGCCCACATTCGTTTGAATCATAGGATTCCTACAAGTTCATATCGTTTTTCTCTTGTTTACAGGATAGATATGAGTGACACAGTTTACTCATATTTGGCTGAGCTTGTAGTGTAGACATTTTTTTATCATAACAGTTTCAAACATGTCTAATATTAATTACAATGACATGTTTACAACTGTATACCTTCCCATGATTTTCTTATGTATCGAGCCTCTGTACCATGCATATATATATATATATATATATATATATATATATATATATATATATATATATATATATTAAAAAAAATCACATTCCTATTAGCACGCCAGTATTTTAGCTGTTAATGCTTCAAAAGATTTCCTGAACTAGACCACCCTCTTTTCTTTGTCTCCTGTCGGATTTGTAACATTCAAGTATCAAAATCTTGCTACACGATGGTAAATTCAAATAACTGTTTAAAGCCCTTCATCTTCTGACTTTATGTTTACACACACACACACACACACACACACACCAGTGAGGAGTAAATACTGAACTTAGAGCCAAGGGGCAACGGTAAGTAGATAGATAGAGGAATATGTATTTCTAAGAGAACCGATCAGTTTAGTTCACTGATATTTAAAGTCAGTCAGGATGAGAATGTGGTTAATTTCGTATGATGAAGAAAGTAGAAAATACAGCGCTACATAACTGCCTGGAGGCAAAATATCAGTTCACTAAATTAAATATTAGAGGGAGAGGCAGACAAACAGATTTGCACATTGTCTAACGTTTCTAATAAGTAAAGTACCTTTCTGTTAGTTATTTCTCGTAAATCTGAAATTTGGAAATATATTATCTCTGTTAGCTCCAGTCAGGAAATGAAATAATCAAGAGCGTGAACAATTAATATATCTAACACATGACTTATTGCACAAAGGACCCGGTAAAATTTTCGTCGAGATTATGAGCCGAAAATAGATTTGTGTTCATACATAGGTGAAGTAACGCAACAGTGGTTTCATTCCGTATTTTCTTTCGTAATTTAGGTGCGAGCAACGGTTGATGCATCTCGCCAACAGAGGTTTTCCACACATTTGACTTGTGCTAGCAGTTTGTTTGCTTCATTAGGATTTTTAACGTAGCTTTAACAATTTTTCAGTCATATCACTACGATGTCTCCAGTGAGGCAGTTTATAGTGATGTCTAGCACTGGGGCATCATGCCGCAGGTCTACATGTGTAGCATGAAGTGTGTCTGTAGCTGAGAGAGAGAGAGAGAGAGAGAGAGAGAGAGAGAGAGAGAGAGAGAGAGAGATTAGATTTTAAAGCTTTAAAAACCTCCTAATGCTTACTTATATATATATATATATATATATATATATATATATATATATATATATATATATATATATATATATATATATATTATATATATTATATATTACAAGTCTTTGATATGACTCTGCCGGAGATCAAACCCTTGAACCTCCGCATCCCAGGCGGGCGCTATAACCACTAGGTCACTGGTGTAACTCATAATACAAGTTCTAAACGTTTTAATTATTTTATTAATTAAACCATAGTCTCCATTTTCTATCAATTAGACCATATGCATACTCAAAAGAAAATTATTGACAGCATCGACTATTAAAAAAAAAAAATCTACATTGGGATCTGTACCGGAATCTGTCATAAATTTTGTGCAGGTTGATCTGTTTCAATTTTTCTTTATCAGTACGGATATGTTGTAGTTATTTCTGGACAACTGGATAAGTTAGTACTACTTGCTTAATATATCTGCCCTTGTGTTTGTTATTCAAATTTGTATTTACATATTAAGGACTATTTTTACTCTTCGTATTCTCTCTCTCTCTCTCTCTCTCTCTCTTCTCTCTCTCTCTCTCTCTCTCTCTCTCTCTCTCCAGTATACATATATATGTTAAAATCTTAACCATAGACATGCAAATGACTAACAAAAGCACGCAAAATACTCTGGAATATCAAATTTGTAATTTTTCAAAATGTAATCTCTCAAACCTATGGGAGAAACTAATATTTATAAATAGAACAACTATAAATAGTCTTCAGAAAATGAAGAAAGCCCAAGCACTTTAGAATGAAATGCTTCTCTGGATTCGAATCGAAAAAATTTCGTTTGGGTTATTGAGATGATATAAAAATGTAGTCTTGACAGAATCATTGAGAACTTCCCGTTTCATTCACTTTTCGTCGAACACTAACACGTGTTACGGGTTTTGGAGGGCCGTTTGACTTTCCATCCGAAAAGTTGTATGGCAGAATCCCACAGAGACGCTTGACTTCCGAGGATGTTGCGATTTCAGGACGCTTTTTGGGGAAAGAACTACTATCTCTCGATTCTTTCAGTAGAGTACAGCCATCAGATGACCAGTGGTTTGTCATTCTGAGTTTTCGTAAGCCTCTTTTTTAATGGCAAGGTCCTCTTCTGATGCCCAGATAGCCGGTGTCATTGAGACAAACACCACATATCTCCAACGTCCTGGATTCTTCCTGTCATGTTTTGGTTGGGCATTTGCGTGTACTAAACGAGGAATCCCAAAGAACCATCCCACCTTTGGGCACAGGAACCCTCTTGATTTCGCATCCGTGCTTTTCAAAATATTTTACTTGAATTTCTGAAAGTCTGAAAAATTGTTTTTCGTGCGATATTTTGCAGCAGATTCGTCATCATCGAAAAAAGCTTCGAATACTTTGTGCGATTTTTCCATAACCTGTAGCGTCCAGTCATCTTCACATGCCTCTTCCAAGTATACAGGCCCCTTGGTAGGCATGGAGACCGTCACGTGTCGACTCTTGGTCAAGATGAAGCCAATGAGAGCTTCCATTATCAAATGACTCCGCCCCTCCTCTGGAGGGCGTCCAATGGCGATAGCGTCAATGCTGGTAAATAATTTCTCGGTCTTCCAGACCCTGAGAGAAAACGCTTTTCACTCCAAGACGGATTCGCCATGTTGGATCCAAGTGGCCAGTATTGTAACCTCTTATCAGTGATCTAGCGGTCTTTGGCCATTTGTTGTAACCAAACTGACGGAGCCATCGGTTGTACATGTCTATATAATTATCACACTCTTCCGGCGGTAATACTCTTGGGATAACCGTATAACCTTTAGCTTCTAGGTCACTTAAGTTTCTTCTGCCAACATTTCTGCGAAATAATAATAATTAATAATAATAATAATAATAATAATAATAATAATATAATAATAATTTTGCTGTTTTAGATAAACATTCACGTTTTATGTTCAAATAATCGCAACTGCTATTAGAAGGAAAGTTGTAGAGGACCAGGTCCCATATTCTCAAAACTTTCTGAGTTTGTAGCCCACATTCGTTTGAATCATAGGATTCCTACAAGTTCATATCGTTTTTCTCTTGTTTACAGGATAGATATGAGTGACACAGTTTACTCATATTTGGCTGAGCTTGTAGTGTAGACATTTTTTTATCATACAGTTTCAACATGTCTAATATTAATTACAATGACATGTTTACAACTGTATACCTTCATGATTTTCTTATGTATCGAGCCTCTGTACCATGCATATATATATATATATATATATAATATATATATATATATATATATATATATATATAATATATATATATATATATATAATATATATATATTAAAAAAATCACATTCCTATTAGCACGCCAAGTATTTTAGCTGTTAATGCTTCAAAAGATTTCCTGAACTAGACCACCCTCTTTTCTTTGTCTCCTGTCGGATTTGTAACATTCAAGTAGCAAAATCTTGCTACACGATGTAAATTCAAATAACTGTTTAAAGCCCTTCATCTTCTGACTTTATGTTTACACACACACACACACACACACACACACACACCCAGTGAGGAGTAAATACTGAACTTAGAGCCAAGGGGCAAAGGTAAGTAGATAGATAGAGGAATATGTATTTCTAAGAGAACCGATCAGTTTAGTTCACTGATATTTAAAGTCAGTCAGGATGAGAATGTGGTTAATTTCGTATGATGAAAGAAGTAGAAAATACAGCGCTACATAACTGCCTGGAGGCAAAATATCAGTTCACTAAATTAAATATTAGAGGGAGAGGCAGACAAACAGATTTGCACATTGTCTAACGTTTCTAATAAGTAAAGTACCTTTCTGTTA
>JARLTB010000184.1:10112500-10366277 GCA_030141615.1 Unio pictorum | reverse complement strand
GAGAGAGAGAGAGAGAGAGAGAGAGAGAGAGAGAATGTATAGATATTGCTGATTATTGTTATTAGTAAATAAGAG
This sequence comes from Unio pictorum, assembly GCA_030141615.1. Taxonomy (NCBI): domain Eukaryota; kingdom Metazoa; phylum Mollusca; class Bivalvia; order Unionida; family Unionidae; genus Unio; species Unio pictorum. Next base: position 10,366,202 of record JARLTB010000184.1, on the reverse strand, counting down.
AGAGAACTGTATAGATTTCTGATTGTTTTTATTAGTAAATAAGAGAGAGGTATAATGCATTGAGATTGCTGATTGTTGTTATTAGTAAATAAGAGAGAGAGAGAGAGAGAGAGAGAGAGAGAGAGAGAGAGAGAGAGAGAGAGAGAGAGAGATAATGTATAGATATTGCTGATTATTGTTATTAGTAAATAAGAGAGAGAACTGTATAGATTTCTGATTGTTTTTGTTAGTAAATAAGAGAGAGATATAATCCGTAGAGATTGCTGATTGTTGTTATTAGTAATTGAGAGAGAGAGGGAGATAATGCATAGAGATTGCTGATTGTTGTTATTAGTAAATAAGAGAGAGATAATGCATAGAGATTGCTGATTGTTGTTATTAGCAAATAAGAGAGAGAGAGAGAGAGAGAGAGAGAGAGAGAGAGAGAGAGAGAGAGAGAGAGAGAGAGATAATGCATAGAAATTGCTGATTGTTGTTATTAGTAAATAAGGGAGAGATAATGCATATAGATTGTTGATTGTTGTTATTGGTAAATAAGAGAGAGAGAGAGAGAGAGAGAGAGAGAGAGAGAGAGAGAGAGAGAGATAGAATATGCAAATAAGAGAGAGATAATGCATATAAATTGCTGATTGTTCTTATTAGTAAATAAGAGAGAGATAATGCATAGAGATTGCTGATTGTTGTTATTAACAAATAAAAGAGAGATAATGCATAGAGATTGCTGATTGTTGTTATTAGCAAATAAGAGAGAGAGAGAGAGAGAGAGAGAGATTGCATAGAAATTTCTTATTGTTGTTATTAGTAAATAAGGGAGAGATAATGCATATAGATTGTTGATTGTTGTTATTAGTAAATAAGAGAGAGAGAGAGAGAGAGAGAGAGAGAGAGAGAGAGAGAGAGAGAGAGAGATAATGTATAGAGATTGCTGATTTTTGTTTTTAGTAAATAAGGGAGAGAGATAATGTATAGAGGTTGCTGATTTTTGTTAGTAGTAAATAAGAGAGAGAGAGAGAGAGAGAGAGAGAGAGAGAGAGAGAGAGAGAGAGAGAAAGATAATGTATAGAGATTGCTGATTTTTGTTATTAGTAAATAATTGAGAGAGATAATGCATAGAGATTGCTGATTGTTGTCGTAATGATGATGAGACAAAGCTACTTTTGGGAATGAAGTATGTAATCTGTAATGAGAGAGACAAATCTCTTCTAGCTTCAGGATGAAAGGACTTTATTTAAACAATCAACACACATATATTACTACATTCTAGAAACACATGTACATGTATAAACTTTATATTTAAAATACATGAAATACATTAAAATTACTCTTTCCTTTTAATCTTTCCAACTTCATTCATGTGTATATTTCTCCATTTTAGAATATAATACGAATAGTTAAATCTTTATTAATTTCATGCACGCCAAGGAGTATAAAATGTAACAGTTGCAGTTAAGGCAACAATCAATTAGAATAAATGTATGTTACTCATTTTAAAATAAAATATTGATTTGGAATATGTTACTAGATACTATTCTTTTGTTACTTAATGAATACTTTATTTCAACAATGAATCTAATCATGCAGTTGGTAGCAAATTTGTCTATTACAATAAAAATTACCATAAATATAATTACATATGAATTCTATAAAACACTTGAACATTCCATTACAATATATTATAAATCGAAGAATTCAGTAAACAATGTCGCAAGCATATAAACTTTACTGTTAAAATCTCAAACATTAAAATGATGCTCCAGTACTAAACATCACTATAAACTGCCATAATTCAGCCATCGTAGCGATATGACAGAATTGTTTTTAAAACTACGTTAAAAATCCAAATCGCACACATACACACAGAGAATTTAGACATCAGTTTTGTTCTTATCTTAATTATATATCATGATGTTTGGAACTCATTATATACATTTCTATTTCTTTGTCCACACCCTGCTGTTGCATACCATTCTAACTACTTTAATTGTTTTTTTCAAAAATTTCATCATACGGAGATTGTTGCTTTTTCTTTTTCTAATAACAGTGGGGGAGGGGGCGAACAGAATTGCTATTTCTACAAACAGACAAACTTTGCAGCAAGTTTGTTTGTGTGTGGAAAACTATTATTTCTTTGAAACTGTAAAATATAAGGTCAATAACGTGAAACCGAAGCATCTAATTAGCCGAGAGTTTTTCGAATTGTGTTAGATATTTTGTTACTGTATTTTTTCCATCGGTGTTTTCCAACAGGTACGCATGCGCATTTATCCGGCGTGATGCTTCATTAAGATCGCACCCTATGGCTGCTGTGAATCAGATCATTATAATATATCAATAATATGGCACCAGCTATGGAATCTTATACAGCTAGAATAGCTCGAGAGCATCTAGAAGCAATAAAAAATATTATTCCAGTCCGTAATTCTGTCAGACAAAAATTACAAGCGCGTCAGGATTCAGGTAGAACTTGCAGAAGGTTCAGAACAATTATGTAAAGCAATTGAAGAACCAACCAAGAAAATTATTACAGCAACTCAAAAAGCTCTTGAGACATTACCTGTTGATATTGCTGACCGCCTTCAAGCAACTCAATCACCACCCCGGTAACCTCATCAGCCACAACCTAAAGCTCAACCAAAACCCTTGCCAAAGACCAGACCCACGAAAACATAAATTTACTCCTGAAGGTATTGTCACTATCAATGACCAAAAACAATTACTACATATTACCGGGTTTGTATATAGTAATAGATATGAGTATGTAAAAACTCGAATATGTTGATACTCTAAATGCAGGCTCATGGATGTATATCGCATAGCTACTAATACTCCGCAAACTAGAAACGAGGAAGATGTTAGTAATTTTAATATTTTTAGTCCGGCAGTAGATGAGTATATTGAATATAAACGTCAAGAAAGAAGAAGAAATGAAGCAGCAACTTGAAAAATCAAGAGTAGAAAGAAAAGCTATAGAAAATGTAAGAAAAAAGCAGTCAGAATAACAGTTGAAGAAGAATAGCACGATGCATATCAAGACACCACCGGTGCCACCACAAGTAGTGTTGCCACTTAAGGAACTGGGTTTTCTACTCATGTAAGTGATCTTAATGTTTGTCCTAGAACCATTCTTTCTGACGTAGCTCGACTAGAAACTCTGATTAGAGAAAAACTAGCTGGAAAAAATTGTCCAGAAGTTATAAATGAGATATATAATATTTGTCAACGATTATTTACATGCGGTGAACATTGATATTTATCGATCTCTCATTGATGAAATTGCTAATGATTATCTCAGTGATTAAATAAATAACACATAAGATGATTATACACAATGCTCAACATGAACCGATTTGGTCAGAGTGATAAATTCACGATTATTAAGCGATCTACGAAGAGGGTCACGGTGATGTTGTTCAGGGTCTATTTAGAAGGATAGCTCCAAAAGTAATACTGTTTGCGAAGCAACTAGGAATGAAATCTATTTGATTTTGTTGGTGAAAAAAATTCATGTGGTGATGTTGCTAGTAAAGCATTTCAGCAATCAAAGAAAAATCGATTAATACAACGAAAAGCTCAGCAAGTAAAATTACTCAGCACTGAAGTTATGCTCAGTAAAATATTAAATCAAGCCGCAATTAAAAAGTATCAGTATGACTGATAAAGCAGAAAAATAGCTACTAATCTGATAGGATGTGGCCTTTGTGTTAGACGATAATAATAATAATATGTTGAAACTTAAAACCGATCCAGAATTCGAGATGGATAAACCAGTTCTCAAAGATGAATCTATGCGTGATTATCAGTTTTATTCTTATGATGCACGACAACCAAATCAGCGTGGAAGAACTGAACGGCATGTTCGGGATACAAGTAGATATTTTTAACCCGCTGAAGCATTTATAAAAATATAAGGTGAACTTGTAAAAACGAATGATGCATCATATAACCCCGGTGTTAGGTATTCTGTTTTAAATAATGGATTATGACATTGTTTGATAGCTCTACATATGATTGATGGAAAAAATATTGAAATAATTCAGAAAGACAATGTTGCTACAATGATAATACTCTGCTGCTATGAGGGTAAAAATCTTTTAGGATTTCACAAACAGACTAATTTGTAAAACCTCACCTCGTAAATCAATCAGATTATTGGACTGGTCAGTGAGTTTGAAATTAATTCTCGTTAACGAATCATTATGACATCGCATATAGACTGGATTAGTTGGATCCTCAATTATTAAAAATCCGGGTGGAGCTGTTGATGCAAATGAGTATAAAATATATCCCTGCTGAGCTTGATTTGATCTTTCGAGATTTATTTGATAACTTCCTTCGATAACATCACATACTAAATTCACTGCAATCACCGAGGATATATTGACGTTTTGAGGAGCGATATGTCGCCGACCGTCGTCTGGGTCATTATTATGTTTGAGGATTTTTGTTGTTTGTTGCTGTTATTTTTTTACATGCGTCGTGAATCCTTTTGAAACCATCATCGATGGCATCATTGAGAGATTTTTTTAGTTCTGGTTCATTATAGCCTGGAAACTTCAACGTGGGAATATCCTCTACGCGTATATTATATTTCTTTGCAAACTCTCTTTTCGTTTGGGAGTGATGATCACCTAAGATAAGTTGAATAGTTTGCAAATTAAATTCTTCCATATCGGTGATAATTTTGTTACATATCTCCATGTACTTGATGATATTCTTTCGGTTGTAAGAAATTGTATTAATTTCCGTTAGAAGTTTATTTCTAATTGGCTCAAAATCATTATTCATCGCTGTCAACTGTTTGGTAATTTCTGATTCGTCTATTGTAAAATATCCTGTATTATTAGCTTCTGATACTGCTCTTAAACGATTAAAAATAGTATCTAGCGGTAACATATACGTTAATTCAGGACGAAGGGATGGGGTATCATAGGAGGAGGAAAAAATATGGAAAAAATGGACGATTGTGCTTTATTATAACCATGAGAATCCTCCATCGTTGAAATATAATCAGATTTTTTCAGTTCAGGTGGTAAATTAACGATTTCATGTCGAGGTGGACTTTCAGGCCATCCTAACACGGTTCTTATAGAATTCTGATATATATCTACGGCATACCCGGGTGAGTTTATCTCAATGGCAGATGATAGTGTTGGTTCATGAACTGTTATAGCGATTTTCGATTCTTTTCCAGTAATGGATTTTATTCTACGTTGTAGTTCGTTATTGATTTGTTCGATTTGGTAGAACCCAGATAGTAGTGAAACAACGTTCCAGTCAGGAGTACAATCGGGTTTATTCTTACTCGCAAACACCAGGGAAATATTCGGTTGCTGACCACCGAATGGTGCTGATCTAATATTAGGCCAACTGTGGTATACTCGTAATTTTGCTAGTGCTATTTCCTTAACTGAAATCACAGAAGGGAAATTCATACTTAATTCAGGATTCGTTGAGGTTATTGAGATCATGCTGGTTTTCACCGGGGTTGTGTTTTCCGCTATTCGTTGAAGTAGTTCTTGCGATGTTGCCATTGTCATGTTGTTTTTCTAATTTTGACATCGCGGAATCATAAACACGTACTATCGCTGAAAACTCACTATCGGATATTATGGAGGATAATTGGGAATATCCGGTTGACACAACATGGAATTTAATTACGTAATCTTGTAGTTTGCGCTGGCTACACAGTGATATTTTTTTGTAACTATTGAAATAATTCTCGCGATTTTTGTCGCCGCTGATATACAAATTGGAACAGCTATCGGGGCAATCATTGTCACCGAGGTGAGTATAATACCGGCTCCGGTGATTACACCTGATACCGAGTAGACGGTAACATCAACTGCGGTAATTCTTTGTCGGTATTTTTTATTTTTGTCTGGTACTCCTCAGTGAGTGTTTTGAGTTTAGTTTGAAATCCTCTGACCTGATCATAGCGATATTGTTGTGACGTTGCCAATGATGACATTTTATTTATTATAATAGATTTCAAATTGCTAGCGTTAAATTCGCTAGTGTTAAATTCGCTAGCGAATTCAATTCAGTTGTTTACTTAAATCCGCTACGAATTCTACATACCATGTTACTGAAACCCTAGCCAAATTATTATCAGTGGATGCTATTGGGAATTGTTCAATTGTTCCCTTGTCTATGATCGTTGATATCATATTGTTGACCCCAGATGAACTGGTCGATGAAACATTAAATTGAGTCGGTGACATTAGCGTTAATCGATAAATACCTTTGATGGTCGCGGTGATATTTAATAAGTTATTTTGTGGTGTCCACGTAAATGATCCGTATTGATTTGCGTACACGTTATTTATGACATTTTTTGTTCGTGAGGGATTTTTATTTTTTCAAGTTTTTCTATCATCCTCGGTAGAACATCCTTGATGACATCCTTGGTCGTTTTAATATCCTCGCGAATAACTCATAATCGCTGATTAATCGCTGTTATTTCATCGAGTTTTGTCCTAATAGCAGCGAGATATATTTTAATATCATCGGGTTTCGATTTTGTTTACCAAAACATTTAACAATGGCGTCATCGGTCCTGTTAATGTTTTTACGTAACGTAGTAAATTCAGATATATGAGTATCATGATCTGATAGCAATTTTGACAAATTATCCATGGAGGTTTTTATCTCCGTGAGTTTCGGTGTGGTCACCGGTGGATTTCCAAAGAAATCTAATAGATGTTTGTCAATACTGTCAATTATACTTCTTTGTAATTCAGAAATCTGATCGAATTTAGTTACATGGTCGTCGTATTCATCGCGTACTATTATTAATGGTTCTAAATTGTTAATTCTATCCACAATAGTTGAAATGAGAACATCTGGTTTGAGTTTAGCCTGATCGGAAAATACCGCGATAGCATTTCCGTTACACCGCGTTGTTTAACTAAAATATCATCAAGGGAAATATTACTATTTTTCATTTTACACTGACGATCTTGAAATACAACTATTTCATTGGGATGAACACTTGCGAGGTTTAACATCTCGGATATTTCATCTTCGATTTTTTTTTACATCACCGGTTGCAGATATTTTAAATGTGGGTTATTTCAGGCTTGACAAAGATCTCCCCCAAATATCAATCATGTTATTTTATATAATTTCTCTCTAAAAAGTGATTACTGTATTCGTGTACTATTTGAAAAAATAATTAATTGGTTTAATTATATACTTGGGAATCTATCACTATAGTCTTGAGGTGTTCTTGTGATTTTGTCATTGACGCTGTCAGGGACAGAGTCAGACTCGGAATCTTTGATGGAGTCCTGGACTCGTTTATCATAATAGCGCTTCAACTCTCTGTATCGTTTACCACCACAATTGAGAAACAACTGCGATTTACCACGCCACGACGTACACTTTGTAAATGATATCCAGAGAATTCATTTCTGCATGATTTGTTACAAGCGGTTACTGATCCTATCATAAGCCATTTGCAATGATTCATTATATAATAAATTCTTTATTTAAATACTTGTTTATAATATGGAGGAGTTCGAGAGATTACCGAAAATTACGCCTTGGAAAAATGTTGAATTCGATCTCGATAGAGTCTCCTTTGATATACCAAAGAGTCTAATAGTGATAGAAGCATGATAAGTAGAATCCGTGATTGTTTTAATGAATTCAATCGCAATGGAGCATCCCACTGTCAACATCTCGAATAGATGGTAGTGTTGATGCTACCATGAACGACGAAAGAGCAGCAGTGATAATCTCACATCTTGACAAGAAAAATTATTTTTTTAGAATGAAATTCATTATCCGCTCAGAAACGAGGAATTGGATTATACGCGACAAATTTGAACCCATTCTGAAAAAATAAGAGAACTGTCACTGTGAGTCAGGATTCCAAACTAGAAATTCTTACTCGAATTGACAAACCGTATTACGAGAGGTCCTATCCTTAACCGCGGGTGTTTATGGAATCTATCCGATAAATGATAAACCGAGTATTGAAAAACTAAAACCCATGAAATTGTCAGGGAGGATAAATTGTGGAGCAGAACGATTAATAGAGCATTTTACAAATGCGTTGCGTGGAAACAAATTGACGGATCTAAGACACAAAAAAAATGAATGAATATGGATTAACAGTGAAGGAGAGCGGAGCAACAATTCAAAATATAGCCAACTTAGAAACATCATGAAGATTCACGATAACCGTAATGACGATAACAGGAGAGATATTACACGAATCAAAATATAAATCAAATGGAGCTCCAATCAAAATTACTGACCATAGTGAACACGCTTGGACACCTGCGGTAACAATATTTTTCGGGATAGAACAATTAAATATTATACGGGAAATTTTTATTTGATTTTATCTACGAATTAAGTAAAAACGATCGTGTGTCAGTGTGGTTACTTCACAGTTTTGAAGACGAAGAGGGTAAATTCGATCAATTTGTAAGACCCTAAGGCGAATTATACCGTACTGAAGCCCTCCACAGCGATATGAAAAACTAGCTAGTGGTTGTTTAACGAACAATTATTAACAAACTGTTTTACAATTCCGTCAGTTGCAGCTCGTTTCACAAGAAAGATAAATCTATGGAAACCAACAAGAGCAGAATTTCTCTCAGATATCGAATCAAGCTGCGTTAATAAGGCCATGGTGGATTATGGAAAAGAAAATACGACCCTAAAAGTATTATTTCGGTTGATATGATTGCGTGTTATCCAGGGAGTTTTCTTGGGTATGGAGAGTGTTCTGAGTACTTCAAAAGATTTGGACATCCCACACATGAGATGACCCGTGTTGCGATTAATGGACCACTGCCTGATTTTGATCTCACCGGATTCGCTCTTGTGATATCATTTGAATTGGCTAAAATACTTCATCCGTGTTGTTATGTTTGGTTTGGTAGACACATCTCTGAAAAACACTGGATGCCAATAGTGTTATTACGGTATATGATTGATTCAAAAATGCTGATATCGCTGATTGTCAGTGAAGCAATTATATCATATCGGAAACAAACTGAAGTTTGGTTATCACAGCTCGATAGTCTAGATAGTATAATCACCGAAAACAAAAAACAATTCCCCGATCTTGACGACGAATATATCGTGAAATGGTCCAAAGAAATATTTGAAGTTAGAAATAAACACGCAAAAGATCTCGGTAGAAGAATAATTGGTAAATTCACACAAGGTGGAAAATAAGATCACAAATGATATTCTTCGCGATTGATTATATATGATGCTGAATACCATTATATAATCGGAGATGTAACATCTAGGGGTATATAAGTCGATCGTAAAGACGCTTTCTTGTCCGATGAAATCAACTGTTACTTACACAGATGGAGAAAATCCTCAATATACGTACTTAAGGTCGTCTATGCTGACTTATGCTTCTATTAATATACTTTCGATGATAAATAGATTTCCTGACACCGCAGTTAGAGTAGCCACTGATTCATTTTATATAGACGTAAAACATAAAGAAGCAGTGGCTGAATTCACTAATTCATACGAGAGTTGGGGTTCATGGAGAATTGAAAAGGAAATACTGCGTGATTACTCTAAATCAGCAGATGTTACGACTGAAAACAATTACTTGAAAACTAATCAGATATCAAAACTATCTAATGCACCGTCGTGTTCCGATCCAATATGTAGATATAAAACCAGTTACTTAAACGGCTGTGGTGGATCAGGGAAGACGACTCGTGCGATTGAATTATTTCGAGGGAAATCAAACATGATTGTGCTAACACCAACACATAGACATGCAAGAGAGATGAAACAACGAGGAATTAATGTTTGCACTTATCATAGTTTCTTTCGATTGCAAGGTGACGAATGGACTCCAGATCGAATGGGTGAGAAATATATTCCTCAAATTATTATTTGGGATGAGATATGCACAGTGTCGTTAGATTATTACAAAGGTTTCTCGATTGGTTATTTCTAGTGAATACAAAAGTGATAATGTGTAGAGATCATGGTCAACACTTGATAAACAATTACGCGAGTTCAAAAAACTAATCAGATTACATCCGGATAGAATCCAGTGTGAAATAGCGCGTGAAATAATTTCAGAAACCATATTAAATGATTTTTGGGAAGCGTGGAGACCAAACGATTTGATAGTGGCAAGTAGAAAGATAGTCAGAGATACACTTCAGATGAAGTTATTTAACACACACAAAGAAAAATTCGCAACACTTCCAGTGTCATTGTGTAATAGATCCAAGGATATACGAACACAACATATCGTAGTTGACATTCCTGGACAAAGTGAGAAGCATATTCTAGTGTTAAATGATAATGTGTTAGTTGATATCAGTGTTGTTGAAGATGCTTTGCATGCTGATAAATCCTTATGGAAACTAGGATACGCAGCGTCGATACATTCTTCGCAGGGGTTGACAATATCTGATACAATTGTTTGGATCGATAGTGGTCGAATTTATTTTATCTTGCAGTGTCCAGAGTACGAAGAATAAATCAACTTCGAAGAGTTGTTTTAGACTATAATGACACTACAATAAGTGATATGGTCAGCGGTGATATAATCAGAAAAAACTCGCTGGTTATAAACAACAGGACAAAAAAAAAATAACAGAAAATTTGACATTGATGCCGAACATATAATCACTCTGAAACAACAACAGAATAATCACTGTGCGAGATGCAATTGTATAATGCGTTGGTGTTGGTCGGATAAAGATCCTCGCCAATTTACCGTAGAAAAAAAAATTAGCGGCGTAGGTCATACCAGAGATAATGTGATGCTGACTTGTCTTGAGTGCAACAGACGCAGAGGTGCTAGTTAAGACCAAGAGGCGGTAATTGAGTATCCTCGGGTATCACTTGTAGTTGTTCCCGAGTAAATCCCCGATGAGGAGCAGTTGAATCCAAATTATAGACTGGCGGTCTACCCGTGGATCGTGTTATGCTAGATATTTTATGCGTAGTGACACGCCAAATAGGATTAGTAGCTCTTTTTTTCCGCCTTCGAGCTCTCCTGGTTCATATAAATATCTAACAGTGACATTGCCGAGTATTGGTTGTTTTGAAAAATCATTTTGTGATTTTACGGTATATACTTCATTTTAATCGCGTTGTTAGGTTTCATGTTGATTGTTCGAGTAATCTCATTATTCAGCGCGGTAATTACCCCCGGTAATCTCTTGACCCATTCACGAGATCGTTTATCCTGAATAAATTCCTTCGCGTATTGATATCCAAATAACCGCTCAGCAAGTGTCCGATTAAATCGTTCAACAATTGCCTGATCGCCATGTAGTGCATTATGTCCTCGTCTGATGGCGACAGTATGATGCTTCATTGTTGATAACACCCTGAAATTCCTTGCTAGGATCAACTTGTAATAGATTTGGCCAATGCAGAGGACCTCGTCGATAAATCCTTTCAAATGCAGAAGCCACCTCAGTTAATGATTTTGTCTTTAATGGTTCTGCTTGTTTGTATCGACTCGCAATTTCAACTACGGTTAGCGCGTACTTGTAAACACCATTATGCGGCAGAAATAATATATTAGCCTGATGAACCTCATTAGGTGCGCTGACACAAAAATGCGAGAAGTTAATTTGTGTAGGTGGTGCTAGATAAATTTGCCATATCGCCTGTTTGGATAACCAATCCGCTGCAGTGGTATTTTTCACCTTTGCGGCGCTAGCGAGTTTACTGACTGCTGATTTACCCCTCCAATATCCTATTGGAGAATAATAAATAGATTCCATGATGTTATAAATTACCAGCACCCAACATCAATTTACTTTTCATCACCGATTTTATCAACCATGAAGCCAATTTTTCTTTGAAGGATTTATCAGTGATAGAATTCAACGCATGAATCAAGTTCACATCTGCGATATGTCTGTGTTGCAAATTACTGCTTTTATAAGCAACATCATGAGCATGACACGCCTTATCAATAGCGGTTATTGGGTTTTCACCAGATCGGGGTTGGTTTTGACCGAGTCTGATATCGAGTCTGGTCACGGGTCCACAATAAGTATAGCCTAGAAGGTTTTTTGTTTGTCTCCTGGACATTTTGCCCATGGTGTTCCTGGGAGTTTTACTAACTTGGCTGCAATATCACCTTCTCGTTTTTTTTAAAAAACATCTCCAGATTTCATAGAAACAAATCTAAATAGGTTGGTACCACATTGTACACACTTACCAGCATGTGCTGATCTGTTATTTTTAGTTGTAATCGTCAAGTCGTTTGTGCTAGTACGCTTCTTACATTTTACACAATATAGATCCATAATTTATTTATAATAACATGAATGTAATTGACTTGTCGGCGAAAAAAACACGAGAACCAGTTAAGCAGCATGCAGCGCTACCAAATTCTATTCGCATGATTATAATCGGACCATCTGGAAGTGGCAAGACACAACTGCTAATTAATTTGATAATGAGATGGATGAAATGGGACAAGTTGTATTTAGTAACCCCGAGTGTAGACGATCAGCGATGTTACGAGGTGTTAAAGGATTTTAACGAGAAAGCCAAATCGTAAATCGATGAGGATATTATTGAGTTTATAACCGATATCGAGGAAGCACCGAGTATTGATGATATTGATGGAAGTATTAACAATTTAGTCGTATATGATGATGTCATGTTAGACAATCAAAAGAAACCTACTAGGATATTTTCCAGAGGTAGGCATAAAAATACCGACATGATATATGTCACTCAACGATACACTCAAATACCAAAAGTAATCAGACATAACTGCAATATTCTTGCTGTATTCAACGGAGTTGACACACATAAGCTACGAAACATTTGACAAACTTGGTGCGGCGGTGATATGGATTATAATCTCTTTAGAAATTTCTTTAGTCACGCTCAGTCAATTCCACATGGATTTGTAACGATAAATTTGTATGATCCTAGATCAATATATCGTGTCGGACTTTATACAATATTTGGTTGAAATCGTAAAAAGATTTTTACCCCCATAGCAGTAGAGAGAGCACGACAACGACTTTGCGTCTCCAAAGGAAACATTTTTTTTTCGATTTTGGAGGAAGCCTATATACATATTGTCAAACCGTATTATGAGTGAGCTTATCCTGTAACCGCAGTTATTTATGCCATATATACCCTATAAATGATAAACCCAGCGTTAATAATCAAAACCAATTACATTTGTGAAAATAATTTGTGTAGCTGAACGAGTAACGGAACACTTCACAAATTCGATATGTGGAAATCGTTAACGGATCTATGACGTAAAACAAACAAGTGAGTGGGAACAACAGTTAAAGATAACGGAGTGCTATCAACAACGTCGCTTAGGTACAGAAAAAACTATAATTCCCAATAATAGAATCAACGATAACCGGATAGATTTTGTACGAATCAAAGTATAAATTGAAGGGAGGTCCGACTAAAATTATTGATCATAACGCGCACGCGTGGACTGCTGCAGTAACAATATTTCCACGAAATCGAATTGCTATATTTTACAGCTAAAATATATTTGATTTTTTTAACGAGATATGTAAGAACGTTCCAGTAGCAGTATGGTTACTCCACAAGAGCCCGAAATGTCTAGATCAGATGCAAGTATTTGTATCGAAGAGAAAAGTATGTTTGATCAGTTCCTAAGACATAACGGCGATATTTATCATGAAGAATCTCTTAATAAAAACAATTAAAAAAATACCGACGTTAAAGGTGTCGGCGACGATATTGAACAATTACTGATTAATTATGTTACTATTACATCAGTCGCGGCTCATTTTGCTAGAGAGAAGAATTCGTGATAACCAACGCGGTTAGAATTTCTCGATGATATAATATCGAGTTGTGTCAAGTATGAACACGGTGAACTGTGAGTACCAAATACGATTGTAGAGATATGATATCACTCGATATGGTTGCGTGTTATCCGGGAAGTTCTTTTGGAATGGGAGAATGTTCGGAATATTTTAAGAGATTTTGATCCAGTTCTACGCTACTGTACCATGTGATAGAATTGCTGTGGTTCCCGTTTCTGTAGTCGTTTATTGTGTTTCTATATTAATTTTGTATTGAGTTATGCACGCTTGTAATGCCATAGCTTATGTGCATGTATTGTGTTGCAAATAATGGCATACGTGTGGAGTTCTGCATGCTTGTGATACCAGTGGTTCAACGTATGGCAATTGTGTAAATCCATCCTTTTCATTGAAATATGTGCATTCAGTTTGTTTAATTTATGGTGGTGTTGGTGCATTCTATTGATAATCATCCGTAGAAGGGGGAGGTCGTGAGTTAAAAATTGTTAAAACTACGTTTAAAATCCAAATCACACTCATAGTATTCTTCTACTCATTTCATGGATGTGATCATCTTGCTTCTCGTCCCAGTTGGATGGGATAATTTATTAGCTTCCATTCTCAATTTCCCATAGTGCATCTTTGCCATATTGCAAGACAGGCATGGCACCACTCCGCGACATTCACATAAGACTTGACATGTTCATAAATCATTGATTTATTTCATTTCATGTGGCTTGATAAGTACATGATGTTTATTGTCATAGTCGATTTATTCCTACCTTTCTTTTCCATTATTGATACGCTACTGGTGTATAGACAAACGTTTTTCTTCTTAATTGAACAATGACGGATTTCCCGACTTGTTACATTCTTGCGGGACAACATCTGCTCCACATATGTTCTCTTTGGGTATTCACTTCATTCCATTATTTTTAATTCACAATAAGCCAAAATACAAAGTCAACTTAACAGCTTTCAGACCTTATGTTGTGTATATTTAATTTATAGTGTATGTTTGACGTTTGTCCGTAAATGAGGGCTATGGCTGAAATTAGTGCATATAGTGCATACCTGAATTTTGTAATGAATGTAAGTTGTCAGAAAGATGTTTACTAAAATTGGAGTTTAAGGCCTTAGTTAGTGGAATTTTCCATAGAAATTACAAGTTTTCCAGAACTTCAGAACTTCAGAATATGATTGTAATGATTCATGGCGACCAACAAAATCTTGATGGTTTCGACTCAAGAATTATGACAAAACAATGACAAATATTAAATGACAAATATTAAATTGAACTAAACTGTTCAAAATTGTATTGCCAAAGGAAAAGACCATTCCAAACTTTAATAACGAATGATTTCATTTGAAGTCAATCACTACAATAACCATATTATTAGTTCTTATGTTTTTGCTGTGGGCAAGTGGGTTTTAATGTATGTGATACAAAATCAGGGTATACTGTTTAAAAATGCATCTATCAAGGAAGTAAATGTCTCCTTATGCCAGAAAAATGAAGGTTGCATCCTTATTATGTCATACACACATAAATCTTTTTTTATCAAATCGACTTGTTATTGCGAAACATTTAATTTACTAATGGCAAGACAAATTGTTTATTTGTGTTATCGATTATGCAGTCTGCACATATTTTGTAACTTTGTGTGCATTAGGTTGAAAAATATGATCAAAAGGACTATGATAAAATCCAAGTGACATCAATAATACAATTTGTTGTTGACAATCCTCAATGCCAAAAGATCGACACGATTTTTAAATTGAACTAAACTATTCAAAATGTTATTGCCAAATGGAAAAGAGCATACCAAATTTCATAACGAATGATTTCATTTGAAGTCAATCACTGCAATAACCATATTATTAGTTCTTATGTTTTTGCTGTGGGCAAGTGGGTTTTAATGTACGTGATATAACATCAGGGTATACTGTTTAAAAATGCATCTATCAAGGAAAGAAATGTCTCCTTATGCCAGAAAAATGAAGGTTGCATACACTCATAAATCTGTTTTTATCAAAACATTTAATTTACTAGTAGCTCATTGCTTTCTTCTACGATTCGTTGTATGTTGTTTTTTTTTTAATTTTGCACACACCCTGTGAAGCAGGACAAATTGTTTATATGTGTTATCGATTATGCAGTCTGCACATATTTTGTAACTTTGTGTGCATTAGGTTGAAACAGGACTATGGAAAAACCCAAATGACATCAATAATACAATTTGTTGTTGATAATCCTCAATGTCAAAAGATTGACACGATTTTCAGGTTGATGCAATTGTTTGTATTCATCTGTTTACACTTTCTCTTAACACCATAGATTCGGCTCAATATTAAAAAAAATAAGATATGAGAAATTTACTTTCTACCTTTTCACTTTCTTGAACGACGTTTTGTAAAATTTAAAAATGTATTTTATTTTGTTTTTCTAATCTGTTATCTGCATGAAAAGGCTTTCTGGTTTATTAAAAATCAAGTTCTGTCGGATTTTAATTTTTAAATAACCAATTAAATTCCACTTATTTCCTTATTGCTTCTTTATAAACTAAATGGTCCAGCCACCATCTTACAAAATGCTTCTTTTGTCATTAAATGGTACATCCTAAATCTAACAAAATACTTCTTTTGTCTATAAATGTTACAGCCTAAATTCTACTAAATCAGCGGTTCTCCACCAGGGGGCGAACAACGATTTGCCAGGGGTCGCTTACATACATTTTTACAGTTATGAACAAAAATAATTTTACGGTTGGGTCGCCACAACATTTGGAATTGCATTTAAAGGGTCGCGGCACTAGAAAGGTTGAGAACCGCTGTACTAAATGCTTCTTTTGTCACTAAATGGTACAGCCTAAATCTTATTATATGCTTCTTTTGTTACTAAATGTTACAGCCTAAATCTTACTAACTGCTTAATTTCTAACTAATTTTTATGAACAAAGTCAATTACTTTTTGTTGCTATTTAGGTAAAGACTTTTTGCACTATCTAAATCAGTGTAAAAATTGATTAAAAAATGTAACTACTTGCATTTTTTTAAATTTACATTATTTCTGGCTCTGTACCGGTATTGTGAGCAAACTTTTAATTGCACTCTAATTTTGGTAGGAGAAGATCATATAGATTAATTATAGATTAATTAGCAGTCTTGCTCCATCTTCTGTCTATAATTAGGCATTTCTTTTTTAACACGTTGTTTTATATTTGACATAGAGATAATACGATCCAAAATAGTACCCAAGTTAAACTCTAAGTGTATTTTTGAATGTTTGAAAATCTAAACAATAATGATATTTGTGAGTGTCACAACACCAGAGTCGCAAAGCCCCCATTACACTAAAACAATCGGACGGAGCACGGAAACTCGAGCAAAGCCCCTATTCCAATAGATAGAACAATCGGACGGAGCACTGAAAGTCGAGCAAAGCCTCTGTTCGAGCTATCGCAAAGCTCTTATGCATGAACAATGTTTAGGCGTCTATAAAGTGTTTGTCTGTTCAGGCCATTACAAGTACGAAAAAACGAAAATGATCGTATAGGAGAATTAACATCAGCGATCTAGTTTTCAGACTGTTATATGTTGTGCGAAAATTCGGTGTTTTCCTCTGAAAGATGACCACGAATATATGCTTGAAGAACTCTTGATTTCTGACACTAGTTCAACCTACCAAAAGATCTGCTTACATTGCTGTTTGAGTCTGGTACTCATGTTAATACTGATCATGAAGTATAAATGACAATACGAGTTCAGAAAATTAACTGAAATGCAAGATACATTTAAATTCATTATAGCAAAGATAACCATTCAATATATCATAAATTAATATCTTGTAAGCATGTAAGTATCTTATACTCGACTAATTATATAAATTAAGATTTACTAGGCATGGTGTATTATCAACACAAACATATTAATAAGTGCAAGGTAATATACTATTAAAGTTCGATGCCCGGGCGAGTCAAGCTGACTCGATGGTAAAATGTGAACTCGCACTCTTTTAGTCGGGAGTCTCTCAACCAAATCGCTAATATTACTCTGAAACACTCATTAAAAAAATAAAACATTAATCTGACTAGATGGTATGATGTCAAACTTTAATATATAATGCAACCTCTATGTAAAGTCTCTAGTTTATGTTGAAGAATCGAACTTGGGAAAGAAATATAAAATAACAATCAAACCTTAAAGAGTGTATTCATATTTAATAACTCTTAGTATTCTTTACATAGTCAACAGTTAACTGCCATGATAAATAATGTAAAATCTTTTTAATATTCTTTTTTGCTACACATTGAACCACACATTTAAATAACTAGCAGGTGAGTTGTTAAGACCGGCAAGAATTTTCACAAATGATATATGAGTTTATTAAGTTTCTGTGTTTTATAACTGTAGTGTGGTAAATAATAAAGCAACTTTATCAGTCTCGTTATTGGATCTGTTCAACACAATCCTCAGAAGAATGACGTGAGTAGAGTCATCGATGCAGCAAGAAGAAACAATGCAGTCTCTGCAAAAAATGGAAATAAAATTTGGATTTAAAAGTGACAAAACAGAAGATGATTCGTTGACGGATAGTACAAAAAACAACAATATGACATTGGTTACCAAGTTAGACATAGCTTTAAAATAATTTGAGTGCAAACTAAAAAGCCAAGCACAGAACATAAAGTACATCATGCATAATACATGCAGTACATTATATACAATACAATACGTACGACATATACAATACTTTCGGTACATACAACACTTACATTACATTATCACGCATGGAAAAGCAAAAACTTTAAGTGTAACTGGGGTATTTTCTAATTATTTAATCTAATCAAAGTTAGATAACGTGTGTATTTTCGTATGTTCAGCTAGAGTTTGAGTTTCGAGCTAATATAGTTTCGATAATATGGTGCCAGACTGTATCTTGATAAAGCAAGACAGTAAATATATGGAGCTAGACGGTATCTTCATGGAACTAGACTGTATAATAATAATAATAATAATAATAATAATAATAATAATAATAATAATAATAATAATAATAATAATAATAATAATGAAGACTTTGTATAGCGCCTAATCTTTAGAAGCTCTAAACGCTTTACAACATCTATAATGATATGATTACAAAAAACAAAGAAACAAAAAATATAACAAACAATAAGCGTAATTATCTTGCTGGTGTGTACACATAGGTGAGGCCAGATACGTATGTCGAACTGAAGTCCGTCAGTGAAACGTAGCACAGAGAACACATTTTGTGTTTGATACTGGATCGAATGGATAGCCAAGTAGGGTACTGAGCAGCGGGAAGGTGTGCTTTTTGCGTGGTACTCTAAGGATGGA
The DNA here is from genome assembly GCA_030141615.1 of Unio pictorum. Classification (NCBI taxonomy): domain Eukaryota; kingdom Metazoa; phylum Mollusca; class Bivalvia; order Unionida; family Unionidae; genus Unio; species Unio pictorum. The sequence continues at coordinate 10,347,057 of JARLTB010000184.1, read as the reverse complement.
TGATCCGAGCAGCTGTTGTTTTGAACGTTTGAAGCTTCTGGAGTAAATATTGAGACGAACCAGATAGAACTGAATTACAATAGGCACGCCTTGAAAGAACTAATGAACACACAAGTGTTCTAGTGGCATCAACTGAAAGATATTTACGAATGGAACTGATGCGTCTCAGCTCAACATATGCAGCCTTGCATATGTTCATAACATGTTGGTGCAATATGATAGTACTGTCTAGAGTAACACCTAGGTTTCGAACTGACTGTGAAATTAATGTTTAGCTGCTGATATTTATTTTTTGAGGTAAAAGATGTGAAGGAGAAAGTCTTTGTGTTGTGATCAGTATGTCCTCAGCTTTATCATCATTCATCTGAAGCTTGTTACATGTCAGAAACACACTTCCACTCTTTGGATGGTAGCATCAACTTCAGTTGGGTGGCTAAACTTGTATATTCGGGTGTCATCAGCGTACAATTGGCGAGACACTGGATAATTATCTATGACACCTGAGAGCAGCTGAATGTATAAAATGAAGAGAACAAGTCCAAAGACATATATCAGCTGGGCTGGGTGTATTCCATTTGCAGATAAATGTTTTGTCATGTTGAATAAGTAGGACTTGAACCACAGTAAGACTGTATTGTGAATGCCAAGTACATGCTGGAGACGGTGAAGTAATATATCATGGTATGTTGTGTTGAATGCCGCAGACAAATCAAAGAGGGTGAGGACTGTACTCTTTTCGCTATGTAAAGCAGAGATAATATCATTAACTACTTTCAGAAGAGTAGTTTCAGAACTTTGGCAAGGACGATACGCAGATTGTACATTGCTAAAAAGACTGTTTGAATTCAGATGAGATGCAAGTTGGGTTAGAACAACTTTTTCTAAGATTTTTTATATGAACCCGGGCGGTAGTTCTTTAAATCGTGCTGGTTTCTTCAGCAGAGGCTTTACGATGGCAGTTTTGAAAAAAAATGATTGAAATTCCCCAGATGATAGAGAGGTATTAATAACATCAGTTAGTGAAGGCAATATTGGGTCTAAGCACTCAAGCAGCAGTGATATTGGAATTGGAAGTTCATCAAATTTTGGTGCAATCTTCATCACGATTATCCGTACAAAATCCATATAGACAGGTTCAAATGCTCATAATGGTTTTTGCTGAAATTCTGTATTATAACTGTATGATGATGATGAGTCAATTGAAATTTTGTTGTCAAGCTTACCTTTAATGGTTTCTACTTTGTCACGGAAGAAATTTGCAAATTGGTCTGGAAGGTCTACTGGAGAGAAAATAGTTGGAAGTAGTGCACATTTGTTCCTTGACATTAGTTGTTAGTTATCTCGAAGAGCTCTTTGCAGATGGAACACTCTGGGATCTTAGTACTGTAGTGGGATAATTTGGCTAAATGGACTATATTTGTGACGTTCTTCTTAGCGGCTTCATAGATTTGTTTATGAATAGTGAATCTAGTGGAAAGCCAAAGCCTCTCTGCCTTAAGGCGGTCTTTTTTATCAGTGCGAAGCTGGTCCCTAACACTGCTATACCACGTATAAACTTTTGTATTGATACTCTGTACTTGGTGGCTGGGGCATGTTTTTCAAGCAATGAACGCGGGCAGTTATCGAGTTGTTCTGCTGTAGCAGACAAGTAAGTTGTTAGGTTTGCTTGGATGTCATGCATTAGTTTGGTTCTATTTATCATACGGACGTTCTCTTCGTAGCAAATAAAGATGGAGGGTTAGGGACTGATATGTCCAGATGGCATATAATGCATAGGTTATCTGAGGCAAGTTCGTGAGATACAAGGGTGGATCGCAGAATAGTATCATCAGGTCTATGAAGACTCAAGTATACAATGTGACCATGTTTATAAAGCTAGACGGTATCTACATGGAGCTAAACGCTATCTACATAGAACTAAACGGAACCTACATGGAGCTAAATGGTATCTATATGGAGCTAGACTGTATCTTCATGGAGCTAAACGCTATCGACATGGAGCTAAACGGTATCTACATGGAGCTAAAAGCTCTCTACATAGAGCTAAACGGTATCTTCATGGAGATAAATGGTATCTTCATGGAGCTAGACTGCATCTTCAAGGAGCTAGACGGTACACAGAGCTAGACTATCTTCGTGGAGCTAAACGGTATCTACATAAGTTCTTGGATGGTTGACCCTGCTAGGTACAGAAGCAGAACTACTATGGCTGCGCACAACGATTTTTCTCTCCTCCAACCCGTTCTCTTTCAGATGACTATTGACATTATATGAGCGACACATATTACTACTTCACACCAAGCAATATAAAACATAATCGTAACACCAAAATCTGAAGAAGTATTATCCAATTTAAGAAATTAAGGAGGATCCATTTTACGAAACAAGCATGTTATCTTGAATACTGTTCACATCTGCTTTTGGAAATATGCTAGTTACTTGAGTTGAGAATTGTCTTCTCAATACAGACTAACATGATCAACAATAAAATCGAACAAAGCTATACACGTAGATACGAACATCGCATGCACTGGGTTTACTACAGTATTATAAGATTAGTTTTATAAAACAGGGCTCTGAACTATTAAAGTTCACAAAGCACCTTTTTTACAGTAAAATAGTAGGTTCTTTGTTACCTGTTCTCGTAGCTGAGGAAACTGTGTTCCCTGTTAGACCATATTTCTCCTGGACTTTTACAGACGCTTCTACCTGTTCACTTCTTACGGAAGTAGCGCGTCGCTTTCGTCCTGGACCCTTGGTCCATAGATAAAATAAAATACAAATACACAATATATATATATATATATATATATATATATATATATATATATATATATATATATATATATATATATATATATATATATATATATATATATATATATATATATATGCATGCATGCATCCATCCATCCATCCATCCATCCATCCATCCATCCATACATACATACATACATACATACATACATACATACATACATACATACATACATACATACATACATACATACATACATACATACATACATACATACATACATACATACATACATACATACATACATACATACATACATGTTGTGATGAGTACGGATGGATTTATTATGATGGAGAAAAAATAATCACATATATTCTTGGAATTATGCGTAATAGATACACTCATAGACGAATGGATGGATTGACGTAAAACACCAGCAGATAAATAGACGGACTGATAGACACTGTGAATATACCTGTGTTCGACAAGTTGTATCAAGGCAGATAAGAACGGTACACTGATATGTGACATCAGAGGATCCAACAAAATGGAAGGCATAAACCTTGATGCTGATTTCCCCTTGAACTCCATCCATGGCTTTATCTATGATGGCAAGATCAACTTGGCTGTGTGAAAAGAAATCTTGTATTTCAGTCGGTAAAATAATACATTTCTATGATATACATTTTTAATATTAATAGTTAGTTTTACAATCGTTTTTATGTTTTGTGAGTTCACTTTTGCGTGTATGGTTCCAGAGTTTGTATCGACAAGATTCACTTTTCACTAAGTCAGTGAAAATATCTATCTATCTATCTATCTATCTATCTATCTATCTATCTATCTATATATATATATATATATATATATATATATATATATATATATATATATATATATATATATATATAATATTGTAGTAAATTTGGAGCATGTGAATTTGATAGCGCTCCGTGATAAGGAATATTTAGTTTTGTGTGATTACTTGTGTGAATAATGAGAATATCCTTAGCCCGAAATAATTAGCAATTACTAGGAGGAAACGTCATGCAATAAAGTGTTAGTGAGTTCACATGATGCCATGGTTGACTAACAGTGAAGTCAAGCCAAAACCGAATGAATGTAGTCCATATTAAAATCTAGTAGTGTACATTGGTGGTGTGATGCAGTGGCAGGATATACTGTAGGAAACAGTAACTCTGCAGACACCGTTTATCTCGCCAGGGTGGCAAATGTGGTGCAGTCATATGGCGAAATAAGCCTGGAAAGCAAACATTGACTGGCCTAAGGGGGCAGAGTTAAAATTTGTTCCCTCTTTATGGGACAGTTGTATAGTTTCTATGGCGTGAACTGCTGAAACCCGATGAAGAGAAACCACGCAGATGTGTGATTTATAGATCATGGACAGGTTAGAGATCTGTGTTCTTGCATAAATTAGAGTAAAATTCATGTATTGAACCGACACGTCGGGCTTTGGTGTTGAGATATCATTCTAGAACAGTTCTTTTTAAATTAAAATTACTAAATGAATCAGTGGAAATAATACGTGCTCACTGATTGGATTGATACTTTCTTTTTGGAATTACGTATCATTGGTACATCAGGACATTAAAGCCTATTTGTAAGGGAATGCATGATATCTTGCATGAAAAGATAATATTAATCGTATTTGGGAAAGTTCTTGTGTCGGAATTTATTCATATTGTTTCGACCCTGATAAGAATTTCTGGGATTAATTGTGGCTATTTGTGTTTGACCTACCTGAAATTCTTGTAAAGCGTATGGTTTGTGTTTGAGGATTCAGCACTTGTTCCATTAAAGGCGATGCATTCTTGTAGATACATGTAGTATGCACCTGAAAATCACATGACAGAAAATGTGTAATGATAAATGACGAGATGCAACAATACGTTTATCATACTATTTTGCACTTCTTAAACTTCAGTGAAATTGACGTATCAAATATCATCAAATAATTTAATATTCGACCCAACCGATAGGATTGGTCGAAGAATAAAATTGATGTTTTGATACATTTGATCTTATGTCCTTGCTTTCTCATTGGAGGATTTAATAAAGACCGTTAAAAACTTTATGGCAAATAATTGCTAATTTTGACATGGTTTAATTCTGATGTCCATTCAATCAAATTATTTAACAGAGAGGTAAAACAAATATGCACAATATTACTATGAATATTTTCCCTTATCTATACACATTTCATACACCCTAACATTTCTTACATCCTACTATGTGCTCTGATTGGAATCAATGGAAGACGAATAACCATTGCTAAAATGCTAATTATATAAAGATATTCTATTGTGTATATATGGTGCCATTGAATCTGCTGTACGAGTAGCATGTACCTAGAGTGTTGCCATTGACTCTTCGGTCCTTACTATGTACAAGACGCGTGTTGCCATTAGGTTTGCGGTATGAGAAGCATGTACAAGACGTATGTTGCCATTGGGTTTGCTGTATGCGTAGCAAGTACATGACGGAAGTTGCTATTGAGTCTTCAGTAGGGTTAGCATGGAGTAGAGGCATATTGCCGATGAGTCTATTGCTATTCAGTCTTCAGTAGGGTTAGCATGGAGTACAGGCATATTGCCGATGAGTCTATTGCTATTGAGTCTTCAGTAGGGTTAGCATGGAGTAGAGGCATATTGCCGATGAGTCTATTGCTATTCAGTCTTCAGTAGGGTTAGCATGGAGTACAGGCATATTGCCGATAAGTCTACGGGATGAGTAGCATGTACTAGACGCATGCTGCCATTGTGGCTGAGTAGCATGTGCAGAACTCATGTTGTCAATGAGTCTGTAGGATGAGTAGCATATAAAAGAGCGTGTTGCCATTGATCCACGAAATATATTTAAGATCTATGTTGCCATTGCGTCTGCGCGATGAAGAGCATGTAAAAAATGTATCTTGCCACTGATTATGTAGAATGAGTAGCATAACACGAATGTTGTCATTGGCTCTGAGGTAAGAATAACATAAAGAATCGTATGTTGCCATGAGTATAGGGCATGAAAATCATGACCCTGACGTATGTGTTGTCATTGAGTATGGGGTATGAGAAGCATGACCCTGTCGTATGTGTTGCTATTGAGTATGGGGTATGAGAAGCATGACCAAGACGTATGTAATGCCATTGAGTATGGGGTATGAGAAGCATGACCAAGACGTATGTAATGCCATTGAGTATGGGGTATGAGTAGCATAAGACGTATATTGCCATTAAATCTGCAGGATGAGTACTTTGTACAAGAAGCATGTTGATGATGATTATGCTGGATCAGCAGTTTACACAGGGCGTATGCATGTTGTCACTGAGTATATGGGATGAATGGCATATGCAAGACGCATGTTGTCATTGAGTTAGCGGGATGAGAACCATATACAAGATGGATGTTGCCATTAAGTTCGTGAGATGAGAAGAATTTACAAGACGTACAATGGCAATGAGTTTGCAGTATTAGTAGCATGTTCAAATTATATATTGTGATTGAGCCTTACACGTGTTACTATTGAGTCTGCTGTACGAGTATAAGACACATGTTACTATTGAGTCTGCTGTATGAGTATAAGACACGTGTTACTACTGAGTCTGCTGTACGAGTATAAGACACATGTTACTATTGAGTCTGCTGTACGAGTATAAGACACGTGTTACTATTGAGTCTGCTGTATGAGTATAAGACACGTGTTACTATTGAGTCTGCTGTATGAGTAGCATGAACAAGACGTGGGTTGCCATTGCGACTGTTGAAGGAGTAACATGTACAAGACGCGTGTTACAACCGAGTCTTGCGGGATATGTATTACGTACAATATGCAAGTTGCCATTGAGTCTGTGGCATGATAAACAAGACAAGACGCATGTTGAAAACTGAGACTGCGGTTTGAGTAGCATTTACAAGACACATCGTGCCATTGAATTTACACGACTTATTATACCTTTGTGTCTGCTTTTCAGTAGTATGTACAAATTGTAAATTGCAATGAGTCTGCGGTATGAGTTCAATGTACAAGACGCATGTTGTCAGTGATTCTGCGGTATGAGTTCAATGTGCAAGACGCACGCTGCCATTGTGTCTGCTGTATGAGAAACATGAACACGACGTATTTTACCACAGAGTTTGCAGTACAAGTCGCATGTTCAAGATGCATGTTGCCAGTCAATCTCATGTATGAGTAGCCAGTACAAGACACATGCTACCAATGAGTCTGCAGTCTGAGTAGCATCTTCAAAATGCGTTTTACTATTGCGTCTTCTGAAAGAATAACATCTACCAGATGTATGCTGCCATTGAGTCTGAGGGATGAGTAACATATACAAGAGGCTTATTGCCATGGATACTACCATATAAGCAGCATGTACAAGAAGAATGTTGCCTTTGTGTTTGCAATGTGAAAAGCACGTACAAGACGTATGTTGCCTTTGTGTTTGCGGTATAGGTAGCACGTACAAGACGCATGTTGCCTTTGTGTTTGCGCTATAAAAAGCATGTACATTGACGGATGTTGCCATTGTGTCTGTGGTATAGGTAACGCGTACAAGACGCATATTGGCTTTGTGTTTGCGATATGAGAAGCATGTACATTCACGCATGCATGTTGACATTGTGTCCACGGTATCGGTATCACGTACAAGAAGCATGTTGTCATTGAGCTTGTATATTTTCCCGTTGAGTCTGCGAGATAAGTAGCATCACCACATCGAATTTTGAATTGATTATGTAAGATGAGTAGTATGTACAAGACGAATATCTTTTATTTTCTATTGTTTAACGCCATTTTAGAGCACAATATAGGCTATACATGGCGGCCAGTATTAATGGTGGAGGAAGAACCCGGAAAACCCCCGTAAAGAACGAACGACCCACGAGAAACTACTGGCAAGCTTTCTCACATAACTACATTAGCCGAATCTTAGACTCGAACCCACGCAGACAGAGGTGAGATGGCAATGATCCGTAACGGACAGCGCTTTAGACCACTTGGCCATTATGGGATGATTAATTAATATGTACATGAGACATGTTGCCATTGAGTCTGCTCTATGATTAGTATGTACAAGAGATATGTTGCCAGTACATTTGCGGTATGAGTAACATATATCAGAAGTAAGTTGAATTTCTTTTCAAAAGCCAGTCAGGTATTTTATGCTTGTTTATTGGTAATATTTTGGTTTCATAAAATGTGTTATTTATTAGGAATGCCGAGACGACATATTCAGTGGATTTATATTAAATGTTACAAATGTAATAATTTTTATTTGTCATCGCTAGTTTTAGCTTCTAATAACTATTAAGAAATATAGGACATACATACATACATACATACATACATACATACATACATACATACATACATACATACATACATACATACATACATACATACAGACACACAGACAGACAAACATACAGACAAACCTGGTCCTTTGATATGGAGTATTTCTTCATCTCCGTCGGTAAATGATGTCTGCGTTATGTTCTTGCTGTCAGTCACAGTAAGCTCTAGATTCAAAGAGGGTGATTGAGGAGTCAGTGGAATAGCAGGTCGTGGTCTTGCGCTACCGGGGTAAGAATTCAAGGTTAACACATGTAAAATTATAAGTAAGAAATGAATACACAGTATTTAGTATATGTAGCCACATTTAAAATACGATTTTACTCATTGCAATATAAGCACCCATAAACAACTGAGCGAAGGTTTCTAACTGAAGTGTTACAGAAATTGAACCCAGAAACTATTGAGATAAGGCATCTAACTGAATTGTTTTGAAAACTGTAATGTAAACACCCGTTACCAAGTGATCTAAGCTATCATACTGAGGTGTTGTGAAAACTGTAATGTAAACACCCGTTACCAAGTGATCTAAACTATCAGACTGAGGTGTTTGTGAAAACTGTATTGTAAACACTCGTTACCACGTGATCTAAACTATCAGACTGAGGTGTTGTGAAAACTGTAATGTAAATACTCGTTACCAAGTGATCTAAACTATCAGACTGAGGTGTTGTGAAAACTGTAATGTAAACACTCATTACCAAGTGACCTAAACTATCAGACTGAGGTGTTGCGGAAACTGTAATGTACGCACTCGTTACCAAGTGATCTAAACTATCAGACTGAGGTGTTGTGAAAACTGTAATGTAAGCATCCGTTACCAAGTGATCTAAACTATCAGACTGAGGTGTTGTGAAAACTGTATTGTAAACACTCATTACCAAGTGATCTAAACTATCAGACTGAGGTGTTGTGAAAACTGTAATGTAAACACTCATTACCAAGTGACCTAAACTATCAGACTGAGGTGTTGCGGAAACTGTAATGTACGCACTCGTTACCAAGTGATCTAAACTATCAGATTGAGGTGTTGTGAAAACTGTAATGTAAATACCCGTTACCAAGTGATCTAAACTATCAGACTCAGGTGTTGCGGAAACTGTAATGGACGCACTCGTTACCAAGTGATCTAAGTTATCAGATTGAGGTGTTGTGAAAACTGTAATGTAAGCACGCATAACCGATATGTTGATTTCTGATTCCAGCAGTCAAGTCGCGAGCTCAGTAGTAGTATTTCACGTTTATTATTGTTAACAGTGGTCGAATGCTACCACGATTCATGTATTATATTTAGCAACAATCAAGTAAACTACAACTCTGAACACGCACCTCTCTCTCTCTCTCTCTCTCTCTCTCTCTCTCTCTCACACACACACACACACACACACACACACACACACTTTAGAGAGATTCCCTGACATTCGTGTGACCCTGACCTTTATAACAGCTGGAGGTACATGTTGTTCAAGCAGAATGCAGTGGTTTGTAAAGACCGTCATATGCATTCTTTGGCTATGGGGGTTAGTGTTGGAGGGTTGAAAGGAATGTGCGATTACATTGTTTTAACTCTAATGAGCGATTTTAATCAGGGGTTTACACATTATTTTTGTGAAATCACGTGAGCGAGGGCTTGTTGTTTTTATTATGTTTTAAATCGTTGGTACAGATCAAGATTCATATAAAACGACCTCCGTCAGGATCACGTGAACGTTTATATCCAATCACATTGCAGGTTCTATTACAATATTGATCACGTGTCCATTACATATACATACTTTAATCACTTATATAGAGGCCTATCAGAATCATACAAATCTCAACGGCAATTATAAATGTCAATTTCGCATCTCGTATTGAATCATACAAATCTCAGCGGCTATTACAAAAGTAAATTTCGCATCTCGTATTGAATCATACAAATCTCTACGGCAATTATAAAAGCCAATTTCGCATCTCGCATTGAATCATACAAATCTCAACGGCAATTATAAAAGCCAATTTTGCATCTCGTATTGAATCATACAAATCTCAGCGGCTATTATAAAAGCCAATTTCGCATCTCGTATTGAATCATACAAATCTCAACGGCAATTATAAAAGCCAATTTCGCATCTCGTATTGAATCATACAAATCTCTACAGCTATTATAAAAGCCAATTTTGCATCTCGTATTGAATCATACAAATCTCAACGGCAATTATAAAAGTCAATTTCGATTCTCGTAATGCAAGCGAGTGCTACATGTTCCTAGTGGGCGGAAATCACTATAATTCAAATTCATCATCATCCTAATGCAAGCTAGACGCAGAAGACGCATTACAAGCAAGGTCACATTGTTACCACATGCGCCAGTTATTTTAACCGTGCTAAAGTATCAGTTTATAATTCAGCAACTTCAATAGCAGTAAATGCTAGACTATGTAGACAGAAGCATGCTGCAGTGATTGTATACAAAGTTTATCTAAATAAGCATATATTAAGGAAGGGGTGGTGGTGGTGCTATAGATACTATAGATAGCCGTTAATGCAGAACACATGAAACATATCAGAGCTAGATCACGTGACTTTGTCGATAACGATACCTAAGTAGTATTACAGTCATATACTTCTAAAGAAATAAAAGGTCTACTGCAATGGTGGAGTTAACTCCTTTCTTGAAGACAACGCACTGGCCATAACATTTAATTCTATACCTCGCTATGTGTGGCGCAGCATGTACAGTAACTGTCCTGAATATTCCACTCTTGGGGATGAAGTCATCACACTTAAAGGTGAAATCTGTGAAATTCCTTCCTCCAATGATATTTGAGTTATTATCCGATGTCAAGCTTCCTCGTAGAGGAGTCTTAAAAACAGGAGAAAATATAATAAAATGACATATTCAAAATCCAGAGAAGTTTGTTTTCATTGCAATACATGATTGACTACAGAAAGAGGCAAAAATGAGACAAGATAATTTCAAAGTTTTGCTCAGATTTGAATCAGTTCTGTCAAAAACTTCCATTTTTGGAGTGAAAAGGTGCGCCAGTAAAACACCGTATAGTAACATGAAAACACATTCAATACTCTTGATAAATCCATCGTGAATAAACAATACATAAATAAGAATCATTGGGAGAAAAAAGTGTCTTTTTATGTAAAACTATCCTACCTCAGATATATACTGGACTGGGTATCTCAATAGAATTTTTAAATATAGCTAGAAATTTAGTATAAAAAGTAAAATAAATGCTAAATCGTGCTAAACAAATACGGTTATAACTCATGATACCCAGCTGCAGTATGGAACAATTTATTTTCCGTTTTCTAATATTACAAAAGATATTCTCTTTAAAATATAAGGCGTATTAACCTGATTCCATACAGTTCCAAGGGTACAGTATCTTACGTTGATCTTAAGTATATGCTTCTTGGAGATAAAGACAAATTTCATATAATCAGAGTCATTGTGCTGACCGTCGTATCAGTTTACAAACTGAGGCATGACGTCGTATCAGTTTGCAAACTGAGGCATGACGTTGTATCAGTTTACAAAGTGAGGCATGACGTCGTATCAGTTTGAAAACAGGCACGACGTCGTATCAGTTTACAAAGTGAGACATGACGTCGTATCAGTTTACAAAGTGAGGCATGACGTCGTATCAGTTTACAAAGTGAGGCATGACGTCGTATCAGTTTACAAAATGAGACATGACACATACTGACTTTGAACCCAAGTGAATGTTGATATTAATAAAACTCATAAACCATGAATATATTTTATATTAGCTAGAATTCTTATAAAGTTAGTTTCCATCCAAGACATGTCTCAGTAGTGAACATTACATTTGAGTAACACTGGGTATGATCATCATGCAAGAAATAAGTTATTTGCTTTAATAATCAAATGTGAACACTTTTTCACCTTTATGTCATCATTATGACTAACAAAACAATACAACAATGAAACATATTCACAATATAAGTGGCATATCAGCAACTAGTAACACATTTCTATATGTGGTGTAGGTTTAAAGTACAGCAATCATGTTAATTGCATAGGAATAAATTCTTATCAAGTAAAATTGCACGAGACACCGTCACTCTTACATTAAAGCAATCTTTTCCTGTGATAAGGAATCCACCACTGCTCTCTTTTGCCCCAGTACACTTGACATCTGAACTTGGTGTAGCTGACGTGATAATCAGGCTTTTATAGGATTTGACCAAGCCAGACCCAACAAGTCGAATCGTCCGATTTGAGTAACATTCTGAAAGCATTGACAAATACATTTTCGGGATGATTAAAGTTAATACTGTACTCGATGTGCGTAATGTCTTTTATGCTCTAATTAAACAAAATACATTTAATATGTTTTAAAAGTTAGTTTGCTGTACGAAATTCTTGTCCATTGAAGAATTGAAATAGGATAAGTTTTACAATTTTAGGCTTTTCCTGTCAAGTGTTTTGTAAAGCATGATGACCTAAGTACAGAACACTGGTTATTGTCTTTAAATAACATTGCAATCCTAATTAGTTTCAGCAGCATCTAAAATAATGGTGTATCATTAAACTTTAATTAAGGATGTAACCTTTCAGATTTTGGAGAAAAATAAACTGAACAGAAAATACATTGTGAAGATAAGTTTTCTCATGTCTTTAACTGAAACTGGCTTGAAATACATTCTGTACATGACATTTTTCGTCTGAGTGCACGTGAACTTAAAAATGGATTACTTCTCATGAGTGTAACAAGCAAACAACGAATTGTGATTATTTACCGTATGTTAGGTTTTCTGTCAATCCTGTCTGTGATGTGGTGGTAGTAATTGCTTGCGGAATAGGATTAGCAGTTGTCGACATAGTATTTTGTGTCATCACCAAAACCAAAAAAAGAACGAATGTTTGTCGAAGTGGATTCATCCTGAAAACAAATTGTAACAGTTAAATCATATAATTAATGCTTTTTGTATTAGTTTAACTTTTTCTCGCAAATTATGTTTCAAGAAAATGTATACCTTGGCGGTGTGGCTCGTACATCTTTTATACTTAATGCATCTGCTTGATAAGCAAACGTCGTTAAACTGTTAGACTGCATCCCACACGTTTGAAAGAGTCCTTACACATTGAGAAGATTGTTGAAACATTCGATTTGGACAAATATCAAAGTACAAAGAACAAATTACGAGGTTTTAAGTTTTGTCATTCCGAAAACTTTTCTTATGTAACTAGTCCTTTTAAAAAAAAACAATTAAAAGTAGTTCATAAACCATATAGAAACAGAATCTGAATTTAAATGAAAGAGTTTACTTTCGACCCGAATTCAAGGTTAGGAGTTCTAATGAAGAACAATGAACAAAATTGTAACCGGTCACCATGCCGATCATGAAAAATGTAATCGGTAACCATGCCAATCATGAAGATTGTAATCGGTAACCGTGCCGATCATGAAAATTACAATCGGTAACCATGCCAATCATGAAAATTGCAATCGGTAATCATGCCAATCATGAAAGTTGTAATCGGTAATCGTGCCGATCATGAAAATTACAATCGGTAACCATGCCAATCATGAAAATTATAATCGGTAACCGTGCCGATCATGAAAATTACAATCGGTAACCATGCCGATCGTGAAATTTTTAATCGGTAATCGTGTCAAACATGAAAATTGTAATCGGTAACCGTGCCAATCGACAGATCGTTGGAGATCAAGATCGAGAGGTCAAGATATATGTAAATCATATTATATTGATTATTACATATCATTTTAAATTGTACATCTCCTATTGATTAATATATATCATGTTTTTAATTAGTACATGTCATATTGTATAATATATGTCATGTTAATTATTAAATGTCTAATTGATTAATATATATCATGTTATTTAGTACATTTCCTATTAATTAAAATATACCATGTTACTTAGTACATGTCCTATTCATTAATATATATCATGTTAATTAGTACATGTCCAAATGATTAATGTATATCATGTTAATTAGTACATGTCCAATTGATAATTATATATCATGTTAATTAGTGTATGTGCTATTGATTAATATATATCATATTAATTATTACATGTCCTATTCATTAATATATATCATGTTAATTAGCACATGTCCTATTGATCAATATATATCATGTTAATTAGTACATCTCGTATTGATTAATATATATCGTGTAATTAGTATATGTCCTATTCATTAATATATATCATGTTAATTAGCACATGTCCTATTGATTAAAAAGATCATGTTAATTAGTACATGTCGTATTCATTGGTATGTAGCATGTTAATTAGTGCGTGTCTTATTAATTATAAATATATATCATGTTAATTAGTACATGTCCTAATAATTAATATATATAATGTTAATTAGTGCATGTCATACTGATATATATATATATATATATATATATATATATATATATATATATATATAACGTTTTAATTATTTATATTCTTTCGAATAATATATAAATATAATGTTTTAATTATTCATATTCTTTCGAATAATATATATATAACGTTTTAATTATTCATTTTCTTTCGAATAAGATATATATAACGTTTTAATTATTCATTTTCTTTCGAATAACATATATCGTTTTAGTTAGCACATGTCCTAATGATTAATATATATATATATATATATATATATATATATATATATATATATATATATATATATATATATATATATATATATATATATATATATATATATATATATATATATATATATATATATATATAATGTTAATTAATACTACTAGTGGCTGATAAAAGTCTTTTTCCGCTGCTTTCAGAAAACAATTATTGTAAGAAAAATCATTACGGATATTTCCGACTTCTTTCGAACGAAATCAGTTATTACTAACAGTACATGGTTGAGGTCTTTTTGCAGTGAATAGACTTACAGAAGGCATTATTTACTATTGACGATCAATGAAATAAATACATTTCAAATGAGCAGCATTTAATTTAATGAATTTTAAAAGTTTAAATATAGTCTGCGGGAGTTTTGAATGGTATATAACACACTAATGTGTATAATTGGCACCCCTTAATGACAGGAAACGGTAGGATTGGTATTTTAAGCAGCAGAGAGGATGAAAATACCAATTTTAGAAGCGTATATTTTTGCTAAACTAAAGCTTCCTTGCAAACACGAACAATATAACGTCAAGAAACGCAAACTGAAGCTTCTAACCAGCCAAGAGTTTCTCTCCAGGAGTCACTCTCCATGAGTCCCTCTTACGGGTCACAGTTTTGTTTCTTATTATTGTTTATTTAATTATTATGCTCGAGATGTTTGCCACACGGACACTTATTCGAGGTCGCACCCTCTCTGCTGCTGTGAGTTAAATAATTATCTCAACCAAATATTTTATCAAGACGATTCGATATCTTGATCTAGGATCATGTAAATGTATTGTTTTAAATCCGTGTGGGGTAGATTGCGCTTTTGAAGAGAAGTTTCTAAAAAGATTATAATCCTTATATCCGCTACACCAGGTATGTTTGTAATCGTATGTGTATCAACTTCGTTAAACACAGTACGAATATTACAGTTATCTCTAATCACTTTTGGAATTTGTGTTTATCGTTGAGTAACATAAATCACATGTTTATTTTTATGCCTTACTCTGGAAAATATTCTAGATGGATTTGAGTTTTTATCTTGCATTACATCATCATACACTACTAAATTATTAATACTTTCATTAATATCATCTACGTATGGCGCTTTATTAATATCAGTGATAAATATAATAATATAATCACCTTCTTCATCCAACGACTTTGCATTTTCGTTAAAATCTTTAAGTACATCATAACAACTCTGGTCATCTACAGATTGTTCAACTAAATACAACTTATCCCATTTTAACCATCTCATTATTAAATTAAGTACCAATTGTGTCTTTCCACTTCCAGATGGACCTATGATAATTATTCTAATATAATTTGGTAGCGCTGCATGGTCTTTGACAGGTTCTCGTTTTCTTGTTGCCGAAAAATCAATTACATCCCTTATGTATGGTAAATAATATGGCTCTATATTATGTTAAATGTAGGGCGCGGATCCCCAGAAATGAATTTTAAAAAAGTACAACATAAAAAAAATAGACAAGTACTACAATCTGCAAACGCCAAACCAGCTAGATCAATCGGATTATAGTATTTTTTTAATTGTATTAATATCCTCTCAGTAAATGTTTTTAAATACTTTAACTTCTTCCGGTTCTGTTTCTTCAAGTATTTCTTCATCCGTAGGGTCAGCTGTTGTTGCAATTGTGCGGCCGTTACTATACCGGTTGGAAGATCTCGTAAAATCGTTTTTTTTTTTGTTGTTTTTTTTAGTTCTTTTTGCTACTTTTGCAGTTTGCTCAGCATTTTGTTTTGACATATGAAGAAGATCTTCTTCAATGGCAGTTGTAACGGTTTTAGTAGCTTTTGTGACAGGTTAAATAATTGTTCAGCTCTTTCTGGAAATTCAACTTGAGATTCTTGACGTTCTTGTACTTTTTATCTGACAGCGTCCCGAAGAGGAATACATTTCTTAAGCGCTTCTTCTCTTTCTCTAGATAAACGGCTTGTAAGAACTTATCCTACCATTGTTAATATATAATGCCATTTAATTTATAGCAGCAGAGAGGTCGCGACCTCGAATAAGTGTCCATGTGATAAACACACGCGGATAATAAGTTTAAAAAATATGACCAAAAAAAAGTAAAAGAATTAAATAACCATTAAGAGTGACTCTTAGAGACAGACTCTTGGAGATAACTGTTGGTTAGTTAGAATCTTCGGTTTGTGTTTTTTGATGCTGTTTCTTTTCGTTTTCGTAGGAAGTTTTAGTTCATACAAATGACATTTCAAGCGAGTGGTCTGTTCACCCTCTCTGTTGCTAGTTGTGTCACTCAAAACTATGAAATATGGACAACGATGCCATCAGTTTGTTGTTGCTATATCTACTGGTTTTGTTTGTTTGTTTTAGGGTTTAACACCATTTTTCAGTTTTCGATCGGCTATACATGGCGGCCAGTATTATTGGTGGAGGAAGAACCCGGGAAAACCCCCGGAAAGAACCACTGACCCACAAGATACTGGCAAGCTTTCTCACATTACTACATTAGCCTGCATCTTAGACTCGAACCCACGCAGACAGAGGTGAGATGGCAGTGATCCGTAAGGGAACTATATCCGTCATTTGTTTGTTACAATATCTAATGGTACCTAACGACACCTAAAACACTTTTAAAAGCACTGGATGATGAACATATACTGGTGAAAAACTCAAAATGTATACATGGACCTATGTTCACACCTATTCTCTATTCCTATGAATAACGTGTGCACCAATAGCAACAATATTATTCCACATCAATATTATTTATTAAAATGTACTCCACATGTTATAGGTTATTTTAGATGCAATAATAACCTCATACTAATGTGAGCTACCTTAATATGTTACAGGTTAATTTAGATGCAAGCATAACCTATTACTGATGTGAGATTTCTTAATATGTTACAGGTTAATTTAGATGCAATAACCTATTACTAATGTGAGATTCCTTAATATGTTACAGGTTATTTTAGATGCAATAATAACCTATTACTAATGTGAGATTTCTTAATATGTTAAAGGTTATTTTAAATGCAATAATAACCTCTTAATAATGTGAGATTTCTTAATAAGTTACAGGTTATTTTAGATGCAATAACCTACTACTGATGTGAGATTCTTTAATATGTTACAGGTTATTTTAGATGCCATAACTTATTACTAATGTGAGATTCCTTAATATGTTGCAGGTTATTTTAGATGCAATAACTTATTACTAATGTGAGATTTCTTAAAATTAATTAGAAAGTGAATTATACTTACAGCAGAAATTGTATTTAATGACGCTTGTTGCACAACGTTTAAGTCAGTAATATGAGTTATTTGGTATTAAAATGAAAAATTACTTGAAAATTAATAATAAAAATAAAAAAGGGAGAAATGAAAACGTAATTGTTAGAAGAAGAAGAAGAAGAAGAAGAAGAAGAAGAAGAAGAAGAAGAAGAAGAAGAAGAAGAAGAAGAAGAAGAACAAGAAGAAGAAGAAGAAAAAGAAGAAGAAGAAGAAGAAGAAGAAGAAGAAGAAGAAGAAGAAGAAGATGATGATGATGATGATGATGATGATGATGATGATGATGATGATGATGATGAAAAACCAAATTACCTTTGATAAATTGCACATGTAACACTCCTAGAACAAAGTACTTGTAGTTCCTACAACTGCCACCTGATTAAGAGAGCAGTGAATTTATCGATCATTACATAGCCTGTCGGGATACCGGTATGACCCGCCCATTTTGGCCTTCCACTCCCTATACACTTTAACCGTATGTCCACCAATTACACAACGTTCTGCAACTTCAGTAAGAATGTGAGCAGCAGGGAATGGGAATCCGACAACTTTTTAGCAAACAAAGGCTTCCTCCAAAATCGTAAAAAAAAAAGTTTCTTTTGGGGACGCAAGGTCGTTGTCGCAGTTGCTATGGGGTTAAAAATCCTTTTTACGATTTCACAAACAAACTAATTTGTAAAACCTCACCTCGTAAATCAATCAGATTATTGGATTGGTCAGTGAGTTTAAAATTAATTCTCGTTAACGAATTATTATGACATTGCATATAGATTTGATTAGTTGGATCTTCTATAATTAGAAATCCTGGTGGAGCTATTGGCGCAAATGAATATAAAATATATCCTTGCTGGGCTTGATTTGATCTTTCGAGATTTATTTGATAACTTCCTTTGATAACATCACATACTAAATTCAATGCAATCACTGAGGATATTTATTGACGTTTTGAGGAGCGATATGCCGCCCGAATCCGTCTGAGTCATTATTATCCTTGAGGATATTTGTTTGTTGTTGTGTTATTGTTTTTTCCATGCGTCGTGAATCCTTTTAAAATCATCATCGATGGCATCATTGAGTTTTTTCTTTAGTTCGGGTTCATTATAGCCTGGAAACTTAAATGTGGGAATATCCTCTACGCGTATATTATATTTCTTTGTAAACTCTGTTCTCGTTTCTGGGTGAACATCGCCTAATATAAGTTGAATAATTCGTAAATTATACTCTTCCATGTCGGCGATAATTTTATTACATATCTCTATGTACTTGATGACTTTCTTTCGGGAAAGAGGAATCGTACTGATTGATGTTATAAGATAATTTCTAATTTCCTCAAAATCGTTATTCATCGCTGTAAACTGTTTGGTAATATCTGGTTCGTCAATTATAAAATATCATGTATTATTATCTTCTGCTTTTGCTCTTAAATAGTATATAGCGATAACACATATGTTAATTTAGGACGAGGGGGTAGTAGCTAGGATAATAGGGGGAGAGGGAAAATGGCTGATAGCGCTATATTATAACGATGATAATCCTCCTTCGTTGAAATATAATCAGATTTTTGTGATTCAGGTAGTGGTGTTTTTTCATGTCAACCCAGTTATGTCCTTATAGAACTCATAGATATCTACGGCATATCCGGGCGAGTTTATCTCAATCGCGGATGATAACGATGATAACGTCGGCTCATAAACCGTTATAGCGATTTTCGATTCTTTTCCAGTAATGGATTTTATTCTGCGTTGTAATTCGTTATTGATTTGTTCAATTTGGTAGGACCCAGATGGTAACGAAACAACGTTCCAGTCAGGAGTACCATCGGGTTTATTCTTACTCGCAAACACCAGATAATTATTCGGTTGCTGACCACCGAATGGTGATGATGTAATATTTGGCCAACTATGACACACTCGTAATTTTGCTAGTGCTATTTCCTTCACCGGAATCGAAGTGGGGAAATTCACACTGAATTCAGGATTGGTTGAGGTTATTGAGATCATGCTGGTTTTCACCGGTGTGGTATTTTCCGCTATTCGTTGAAGTACTTCTTGCGATGTCACCATTGTTATTATATTCATGTTGTTTTTCTAATTTTGACATCGCGGAATCATAAACACGTAGCATCGCTGAAAACTCACTATCGGATATTAATGTGTCATCGAGTGACGGCGATATCATCGAGGATAGTTGTGAGTACGCGGTTTACACAACATGCAATTTAACTACGTAATCTTGTAGTTTGCGCTGGCTGCATGATGATATTTTTTTTTTATAATCGAAATAATTCCCGCGATTGTTGTCGCCGCTGATATACAAATTGGAACAGCTATCGGGGCAACCATTGTCACCGAGGTGAGTATAATACCAGCTCTGGTGATTACACCTGATATCGAGAACACGGTAACATCAACTGCGGTGATTCTTCGTCGATATTTATTTTATTTTTAATTGATACTCCTCAGTGAGTGTTTTGAGTTAAGTTTGAAATTCTCTGACCTGATCATAGCGATGCTGTTGTGACGTTGCCAATAATGACATTTTTTTTATTATAATAGATTTCAAATTGCTGGCGTTAAATTCGCTAGTGAATTCAATTTAGCTGTTTACTTAAATCCACTACGAATTCCACATACCATGTTACTGAAACCCTAGCCAAATTATTATCAGTGGATGTTATTGTGAATTATTCAAGTGTTTCCTTGTCGATGATCGTTGATATCATCTTCCTGACCACAGATGAACTCGTTGATGAAATATTCAACTGAGTCTGTGTCACTAGTGTTAATCGATAAATACCTTTGACTTTCGCGATGATATTTAATATGTTATTTTGTGGTGTCCACGTAAATGATCCGTATTGAATCGTGTATACTACGTTGTTGGTTTTCTCATGAGGAATCTTTGTTTTTTCAAGTTTTCTATCATCCTCAGTAAATCATCTTTGATTACATCGTTGATCTTTTTGATCTCTTCGATGGATTTTTTTACATCTATGACTTTTATGTCGAGTTTATCAAATGAGGTTCCAAAGAATTTCTCAATAAGAGTTTTTCGAAAAGATGAAAATATCTCAACATAATCTTCATACCTAGATTGTAGTGTTGCTAATTCTAATATAGCTCTTTTTATCTCTGTGAGTTTCGGTGTGGTCACCGTTGGATTTCCAAAGAAATCAAACATAGGTTTGTCAATATTGTTAATTATACTTCTTTGTAATTCAAAAAAACGATAAAATTTAGTTATATGGTCGTAATATTCATCGCGTAGTTTTCTTTAATAATTCTATCGTTGATGAATAATTATCACCGAGCGTTGCTAATTTATCTGTGAGCGTCGAACCAAGTACACCCGGTATGAGTTTACCCTGATCGTAAAACAACGCGATAGTATCTTCTACTGCGTCGCGTCGTTTAACTAAAATATAATCAAGGGAAACATTACTAGTTTTCAATTTACCCTGACGATATTGAAATACAACTATTTCATTGAGACCAACACTTGCAAGATTAACATCTCAGCTATATCTTCGATTATTTTTTTACATCACCGGTTGCAGATATTTCCGTGGTGGGTTTTTTCAGGCTTGATAAAGATCTCCCCCAAACATCAATCGTGTTATTTTATATAATTTCTCTCTAAAAAGCGATTACTCGTATTTTCGTGTACATTCGAGGACATTCAATTCTACTATGCCGCATATTGGAGGGTCATTCATTTTCTGTTTTGGTAGCGTAGAATACCAGATAGGAGTTTTTAAGTGGTTTATATAACGCGTAAATTTTTAGGCGGCGCTAACCCATATGAATCGAAATAAATAATTGCACGCGGATCAATCGCTTATGTACCCCAGTGAGTTCCAGGTACGCTGCTGTTATCGAGATTAGTAATACCGGTTTCAACGCTCTTTGATTGTTGTGGTAATTGATCTCGCATAAAAACACCTCTAAATTTTTTAGTCGCTAGTTTTTTAGCAGCATCGAGTTAATCAAAATTTGACATTGGAACTATTGTTGTTAGTAAACTGTTACTAGTCTCAGGCCGTTTCCGCTGTACCATGAATATGGAGTTCCTGGTAGTCTTAGACCCTTTCCCTTTTTTTGGTATCCCCGCCCCTTTTTTGGTTCATATGATTGAGCAATACTATGTACTGCTTTTGCACCAAGAGCTCCTGCAGTTCCTAACGCGGCGGCTTTACCAGCCGCAATTAATGCTGAAATCTCAGCGAGAAGTGGAAATACACCACCTGATTTTATCATGTTCTTAATCGCAGCCGCAGAGAGAGTGATCTGAACACCTTTTTTATCTTTGATGGCATCATTGAAGTGTTTTATCTTACGACTTGTCAATGATAGTTTATTCTGACCGGCAGACATCTGATTGTGCTTTAGCGATATCGTAGTTCCCCATTTTTTTTTGTTTATTCCGATTGCTTTTTTTTTAATTTGACAAGTAGTTAACGTAACACTAACATAACTATATGACATTATATTAATAACAGATTGATCTAATTGCTACATTACTATTTTCCACTGGTGCATCAACTACTTTCATTCGTCCACCAACACCTTCGAGTAGCATTGATTTGTCACACAAAATTACAGCAACTGGTCTGTAACCAGTAGCAGGAGCATTGGTTACACGAGCTCGAAAGTATATTTCAACGATGGATTGTCTGGTTAAATCAAGATGTTCCAAATGAAAAGTAGTAGATGGGATATAGGTTTTAAATATCCCATTGTGATATTTGCAGACCGGTATCTGCATTATTATCGCGTCCCATAAATGATAGCAAACGATGATACGCGCGTGCTATTTGGTTTTGTTCGTAATTTAAGTAAAATATCCTCGGCTGGTTCCTGTTGGCCATTTAAACTCAACGAGACTTCATTAACATTACATTTATAAAATATCATATGCCTGCGTAATTGTGAACCCAATCGCGCATTATCCTGTAATGCAACAAATATATGCCGCGGCGAAGAAACACCTCGTTTTTGATGCCAGTTGCCAAGTAAGTATACCATTCATATTACTCTTCACCATATTCGTGGTAGTTGTTAGCCAACTTAGTAATGATTTGCCGCCTGTACTCATAAATGATAGTAATTTTTGCTCTATGATGATTGATGGAGTCGTTACTGGCATCCATAGTGCTAGTTTTGTTATATTCACTTTGCCACGGTCATTATCCGGATTTGCAGGATCTGCTGCAATCCTCCAGATTGTATCATTGTCATCACCTTTTCGCACTAAGGCTACTGTATGCTTCGATCCATAGATAACTTTTCTAACATTTCTGCAGAATCCAAATATATGATGTAGTGGAATCGGGCATGAGAATAATCTACGATCTCCTTTCGACATTGATACGCGTGTTGCAAACCCTAAGTTGTAATTAGGATTATTATTTATAATCATATTTTTTATATTAACAGGAGCAGGAGGAACGGCAGCAGCACCAGCAGCAGGGGTACCACGATCCGTTGGTCGTCTTTTATTATTCTAGGAGAGTTCAGCGTGATCATTAATGTCCTTACAGAACACCATAGAGGGACATGCCGATCTTGTATAATCATCAGAGTATCTTGCTAATCCCATTATTGTTGTGGCAACATCAACATCACGCTCTATGAATTCAATCTCTTTTCCATCAATCATGTATCTAGCGCTGTTAAATAGCGCCATGATACCATTATTAACAAAGCCGACTTTGGTACCAAGTGGATATGGAATATCAGCAGCTGTTACAATTTCTCCTTCTACTTCGATAAACGCTTCAGAGAGTAGAAAGAATTTGCTGGTATCCTGGACATGAAGTTCGATTCTTGATTGAAGATTCGGTTGTGTTGCATTAGAAGAAAAATACTGATAATTAAGTACTGAATCATTCTTAAGCATTGGGGCGTCCATATCAAACACTGGGTCAGGAGCCGATTTGAACATATTATTATATATTTTTTTATCTAAATCGTGATCTCGCTCGCGATTTCAAGCCACTTCCCGCTATCATATTTGCAGCAATATCATCCTGGACGCTGCTTAGTGATGCTATTTTTGATCCACTGCGTTATTTGTTATTTTAATAATACTTGCAGGCATAATTTCCGTAGCTGGTAGTGGCCCTAGTGATTTCATCATCGGTGGTTTCCTTCGCCGCCCAACTAACGTTACTAGTTTTCTTTAGCCGCGAAAAATGCCCACCCGGCAACATCGTCAACACCGCTACTACCCTTATCACGAATAACATCAATAGCTTTCATTGATAATTGTTTTGCGATTGGTGCTATTTGCAAGTAGATATAACGAAGCAAAGCTTTTATCAACAAAGACAGCAACTGAAGTTATATTTGCCTTAGAGCGAATTTATCAACGAAGACCATTACAATGGCAAAATCTATTACAAGCTGATCCTGGCAAGGAACTTCTAGGTGCAGTATCATCTCTGATGAATAAACATAATGTCAAAATACGACGATGACATACCGCGATTCATCGTAATTAGGCAATTGTTGAGCCATTTAATCGAAAACTTACTAAGAGATTGTTCGGATATCTATACGCGAAGAAATTAATTCAGAAAGATATAAGATCTTGTGAATGGATTACCAGGCGTGATAGCTGCATTAAATAATGAAATTACTCGAACAACTGCCATGACACCTTTTAATGCTATATATATATATATATATATATATATATATATATATATATATATATATATATATATACAACAACAACATGATGTTTCAAAACAACCCGTATTAGGTAATGTGACTGTACGTTATTTATATGAACCTGGTGAACTTGAAGGTGGAAACTAAAGAGCAACTGATCCTATTTGGAGCGTCCCTACACATAAAATTTCCAGCGTGGGTAGATATACAGGTAGACTTGCAATATACAGCTTAGATTCAACTGCTCCTCAACCTAGCTTTGTACGTGAATAATTGCAAGTAATTCCTGAAGACACACAATTACCAGCGTCTTCACTTAGCTGGCACCTCGACTTCGATTACACTCAATACAGGTCAGCATCACATTTTTGCGCGAATGACCAAATTTACTATTAATTCTGTATACTGTAAATTGTCTTGGATCATTATTTGAATACCGCCACAAGAATACTGTATTACAGCTCCCACAATGATTATTTTGCTGTGGTTTTCATCATTATTATAAAATCCGCATCAAGATCAAAGTCGCACTTTTTG
Source organism: Unio pictorum (assembly GCA_030141615.1). Classification (NCBI taxonomy): domain Eukaryota; kingdom Metazoa; phylum Mollusca; class Bivalvia; order Unionida; family Unionidae; genus Unio; species Unio pictorum. The sequence goes on along the minus strand of JARLTB010000184.1, from coordinate 10,321,810 downwards.
TTGGGTCACACTGTTTATAAACCCTCCGAAGCGATATATTTTTCTAACTCTAACTCGAGACACTGCGAGATAAACTAAATATGCCAATTAGAAACGATCATCGACGATCCAACCAACTGTGTCAGAAATAGTTAATCCTTGTGATGAAGGAATCGTCATTGCGTATCCTAGCTACCATGGAGATTTGTCTTTTAACGCGTTCTCAACAACATTGACATCAACCAAAACAATATCATTTAACACAAGACTATGTTTTGTAAACGATCCTAGTATATCAATTTCAATATTTTATCGTCGAGTAGCTTCCGGTCGATAACACAATGGTAAAAGCAATTCTGAAACCTTTTCTTATGTAACTGAAATAAATTCTATTGAAGTTTATTACGAACTACCTTTCTACTTGCAACCATCAAATAGTTTCTTCTCCATTTATCCCAATATCATTATAGAAATTTCTGAAATTACTTCACGCATTAATTCACACTGAATTTTATTTGACTTAATCTGATTAATTTTTTAAACTCTCGTAATTCTGGATCATGCGCTCTATGATCATTAGTTATTTCTTCATAAAAATTAACTAAATTCATCAGCCATTCGTGTGGAGAAGATCAAACAAACGGTTGTGGTTGACCATGATCACCGGCACAGCACATTATTAAAGCAGAACTTTTTAACAATAACCAATAAATAAATAGTTTAACACATCTGATTAAACGGTGCATATTTAATCCCAAACAATAATTTTGGGTATATATTTCTAGCCCATTCGTTCAGGAATCCATTAATCACCATTGTATCGAAAGAAGCTGTGATAAGTAAATGAATTTACATCTCGTTCCTTCATTTCTCTCGCAAATCTGTGTGCAGGTGTAAACACAACTAATTCTAATCTCTGTCAAAATAATTGAATAACACGGATTTTTTTACCGCAACCTATATATATATATATATATATATATATATATATATATATATATATATATATATATATATATATATATATATATGGATATAGGATCTATCACAGCTGGCACCCTCGACATTTGCTGAGGTGATAGCGTTTACTTTACGATAAATGTCTTTAACATAAACGTCAGTGGAATCGGTATAACCGTGTAAGATTTCTTGTTTAATTCACCACAATCCCCAACCCGTTGATTTATCAATCCCTGTAAACTTCAGTAATTCATAATATTTTCGCGAGATATAAAACGAATCCGTGGCAACTCTGGCCGCGATGTCAGGAGATATACTGAGGGTACACAGGTAAAAAATTTCTAGTCGCTCTTGAGCCAATCTAATATTGTAAGATTCTGATACCATATTATTGATATATAATACTGGTTTATTTATAGCAACAGGGAGGATGCAACCTCAATGAGACTTTAATAGGAGAACGAAAAACGCGCGTACAAAATTTAGAAGAAAAAAAAAAACGACAGCAATCAAGTAACAATAAGAACTAACCCAATTTGAGAAAACCTCGGTACGTTCGAGGCTTCGGTTTGACGTTATTAAAATTATTTTGTTTTTCATTCTCGCAGGAAGATTTTTGTGCACAAGACGTTTCAGCAAAAGGTGGGTTCAGCCTCTATGCTGCTTGGGCAACTAATCATTCATTAGATAATGTCTTTTTTTTAAAAAAAAGGGAATTGATTCATATAGCTTAGTCGAACAAACACATGAGATTGATTAATGTGAAACAAAATGTTAAATCTTTCATGCAATTTCAGCATCAAAACCCACCACGGAGCATAGTACAGTAGACCACTCATCACATTATCTGGTAACGAGAGATATTTAACATATCTTTGACGTTGATATTGGGACCATAAATGCAAATACCTGACCATAATTGACTAGAACATCGTATTATATGCAGAATTTAGAACAATACCCTACAATCTCAAAATCATTCTACAAAATGGTAACGATTATAGTGATCCAAATATATGAGTAATCTTACTAACCAGTCAACCTGGTTCGGACCTTTAGTTACGTGATATGTGCACTATATTACGAGACAGAGGATTCCTGATCACGAACTATCCTTAAGCTTTATATCCCCCTCCTGTTTTAGACGGAAGCCTGTAAGGCCGGGATATCGAGAAAGGTTTTAAATAGCTATGTTCACCGGAAGTGTCCACAAGACAAATAATAAAATACTGGTGAATAATGCTCGGGTAAGATATCTAACTTACTACTACTACTACTACTACTACTACTACTACTACTACTACTACTACTACTACTAATAATAATAATAATAATAATAATAATAATAATAATAATATTTTTTTTGGTACGGTTTAGCGCCATTTTTTCCAGCACAAGGCTATACATGGGGAATCAGAGGAAAACCCCCAGAAAGAACCACCGACCCACGAGAAGCTACTGGCAAGCTTTCTCACATATCCACATTGGCTGAATCTGAGACTCGAACCCATGCAGACAGAGGTGATATGGCAGTGATCCGTAACAGAGAGCGGTTTAGACCACTCGGCCACTTGGGGCCCCCAATAATAATAATAATAATAATAATAATAATAATAATAATAATAATAATAATAATAATAACATTTTCAATAGTAGAACATAGCATTAACCAAATAATATAAAGTACAATAAATCTTAACCGCATCGGTGGCCTAGTGGTTAGAGCGTCCGCCCCGGAAGCGGGAGGTCGTCGGTTCGATCCCCGGCCGAGTCATACCAAAGACTTACAAAAATGGTACTAACAGCTGCCTCGCTTGACGCTCAGCATAAAGAGGTTAGTGTTAGGACTGGTCGGCCTGGTGTCAGGATAATGTGACTGGGTGAGACATCATGCTACATGTCTGCGGCATGATGTCTCAGTGCTAGACATCACTATAAAAACTGCCTCACTGCAGACATCGTAGCGATATAACTGAAAAATTGTTAAAGCTACGTTAAAAATCCTAATCAAACAAACAAACAAACAATAAATCTTATCTAAAATATACATGCGAACAATAAATTACATGATACTGTTTACAAATTTTACGAAAATGAAAAGCACAAATAGTTATATTTTAATATTTTCTTCCTGGTTACGAAAAAATAAATGGGTATTTACAATTGCAATTCATTCTAACGCCGCCAACACCTAGCATACACATCAACCACAACACCATTCCATCACCCCCCCCCAAAAAAAAAAAAAAAAACTCCAACCATCACAGATATCCGGCCCACATCCATCTGCCTGGAGACCTAATTAAAATTATATGAGTGTCAAACATATGGATTCACTCAAGCTGATTAAAACGATCTTACGCATCTGTTTCAAATGGCCCAGAAGCGTTGTACCGTTCACTGCTTGTTCACAAACAGATGAAAAAGGCATTTTTCATGAGTTCCATGATTATTTGTAGAGAGTGTTGACAATGACAGTACTGACACGTTTATTTAAAAACAACTCGTCCTGGTAGTGTAAATAGTAATTCTTATTTCACCAAAGTCTGATTGCAAATACTGTATAATGAGTTTGTATTACTATTAAATAATGAACTTTTGCGCAGAGAATGACCTTCACCACAAGCAGTCACCTGTTATTTAAATATGTAACGTAGTTTCTTCAAATCAGTATATCTGAAACAATTTTTAATAATTCCTCATTAGAATATTAATCGCAAACAGCAATAGATACCAATGTCTAGCTAAATCAGAATAAATATGCACAATTTAAAATTGAAACAAAAACAATACGATTTAATGAGAAAAAAGATTTTGAAGACTCGTCGACCTTTTCAGAAAATCCATATGAAAACCTTATCTTACACAGATACGTAGATAACTTGATACAAACATTAATAGCTCAAACATTCAAACATTTAGACAGACATGTGATACTTTACCTCTCTGACCAGACGTTCTAATCCCTCAAAATCAAGTGACGTTGTAACTGTATTTCTGCAGCTTTTGGGCTTTTCAATGACGAGTTAGTTACACGTGACATGATAGTTATCTCACAATCCTAATTTATGCTATCCTCCATTGGTGGGCTGGTACCATAAAAAGGTTATTGCTCGTTCTACATATCTATGGATTGTTCTAACTTAAGTATGATATCAGCAGAAATACATACCGTGTGCATTCGTCTAGACACCATTTATTAGGAGAGTAGTTTGGAAGACTAGACGTTTTGCCAAGTAGAACAATATTTCCAAAAAGAAGAATAGAATCTGAAGAAGTGGTAACCGTATAATAATAAAAATAATTTTAAGGGTAGGAATAGACAAGTTACTGCCAAGAAAAGAAACGTGGTCAGCATGTATACATTTGGTACAGAACGACAGATTATCTCGCTGACAGAGGCAATTAAAATATTAAACTCTATCAGTCTGTCATATTCGGCTGTACGTTTTTCAGACGTGTTTTTGGTCTTCACTAGTGTGTTTTACTAACTACCTTTCTTGTCTTTATTCCAGAATGGAATTGTTTACTATATACGGATATTTCTTAGTCTTCTTTATCAAACTATTATCCGCTCAGCTATTCGTCTTCATCAGATGCACTTCGGTTTAATTTAATTATATTTCTTCTTTGACAAGACTCTATGTTCGACTGTGCATATGTAAAGTATATGGTTAATGGGACGTCATACCAACAAGAGATAAACAACACTGGTACCACCATCCGCTTTGCATCTGACACACCCTATCCCATCTGACACACCCTTCCCATCTGACACACCCCATCCCATCTGACACACCCCATCCCATCTTACACACCCAATCCCATCCTTTCGACGAAAACATAGTTGGTCCAATATATAAAAACACTCATATACTTTAAGGGAAAAGAAGAAAACGTCCGAACAACCATCACCCACAAGAACATAGATGGATCACAACTCATGCTTGTAAATTTTAAAAAATGACATCGATGTGCGTACCTCCATCTTCTACAAAACGTAGTTGAACCACTCATATTGATATCAATTGTCCAGTTTTGAGATAGATAATATAATATCCAGCGAGTTCAACATTAAAGTCACAGTCCTGGTACCAAAACATAATCTGCATTTTTTTTTTTACAAATTTGAATGCGATTTAAGTGTGGTTAAAAAAGAACATTCATAGTTCAAGCATCAGAGAAAATATACTACTGTTAGGAAAGATTCTGATTTACTGATTGCATATAATGATAAAAATGTTTATTTGAGCAGCATCGATAAAGATAGCATTTTGATCTAAACTGTACAGTTTGAATGGATTTAACTACTTTTTTTATATGGATGAATATGCAAATGTGTATCCAACTAGTTAAACATCTCATATCTTGACTTCATCGGATATATACATTTAATATCTTCAAAACAATGTTATATGCACACTGTATGAGATAATGAATCAACCACTGGTATGGCAAAATGTGTCTTTGATCTAAAACCATTCATATAGTGGAGAAGAAGAAAAATATGGTAAAATGTTGAGAGAAAAATAAATATCGATTGTAGTTAGATTTAGCATACTGGTCACTGGAGAAAGCCGTTTGTCATGTGTTACGATTCTATTCTCTTAAAAGTAACAGAAAATGTCGGAAGACAACAAGCTTTGTAAAATTTACCAAATATATTTTCCCAGAATACAAAGTGAAAATGAGAATCCCAAAATAATCCATAAATTACAGTCACAAGTCCTAATAACTTAAAGTCCTGAATAAAACTCAGTACAAGTTCCGACGAAATTCAAAATCTGAAGGCGATCATGTGTCTGCTGTAGCTTATAGAGTGTTGATGTGTCAACAGTCTTTTGCTGAATCACATTAACATAATTCCATGTTTGAATTCAGTATAAATTCCAGCGAATGTCTTTATCCAAGAAGTTTGTCAGAACACATATTTCTAGAGAAAATAATCACTTGATTTCAATAATGTGAAGGAAATGATTCCAGATCGAAATAATATTTTTAAAAAATAATAGACACACTATGGACCTTGATTCTAATTTTTACTTAAAGCAGCAATGTCCAAGAGTTCATGGTTAAAAGCTATATATAGCTCTCTACTTGACCTCAGATCACAATTAGCGTTTCAATATAAACAAAATATTACCTAATGAAATGATTCAAGACCATAACTTAGATTACACTCAGGAAATTCCAAAACGTATACCAAAATAGACATATTTACTTTTTTTTTTAAAAATAATGCTGTTTTTAAATCCGAACATATTGATAATAATTTTGCTATGAATTAGTTGTTTGCAATAAAATAAAATAAAATAATTTTTTTAATTATTTCAGCGGAATAAAATCAATTTTGGAAAAAGTCAAGTCCAATATTCAATGTTACATTACAATATCATATAATGAATTAAAAGAAAATATAATAAATATCAAGCAAAACAAATTAAATATACATAACACCCCACCACCACCCATAAATTAAAAGAAATATTTACGTCATAAAGCTTTCTTTCTACTATAAGTCAAATACATATGTGGTACAAAACATAAGATGAAATTTTAGGAATACTACAACGCGTACATGAAACACTATATTTCAAGTCACGTGAAAGTACATCGACTATTAAATCTGTATTTTCTCTTGAAGCGCCTGATGTCAATATTATAGTCTTTCAACAACAAATTCTAACTTAATAATCTCTGCCTTTTGTTTTCATTTAACCATTGAAAGTAAGGCAGATTGTGACCACTAAACACAAATATCAGAGATGGGGCTGAACTAATGTACACTTCAATGTGCTGTATTGCCAATATTAAAGCCAGACATTCCTCATCGATTGTGAAATAATTACTTTTATGCTTATTTAATTTCTTAGAACATTAGCACACTGGATGATCAACGCCATTTATATCTTCTTGAATCAATACTGCTCCAACCCCAACAATATTTGCATTAAAAGACAGTTTAAATGTTTTCCTGAAATGTGGAGCTGTAAGAACTGTTGCACTCTCAAACATGGCTTTTAACTTATCAAAAACATTCTGTCATTTTTTATCAAAAGCATTCTGTCATTTTTTATCAAAAGCATTCTGTCATTTTTTATCAAAAACATTCTGTCATTTTTTATCAAAAGCATTCTGTCATTTTTTATCAAAAACATTCTGTCATTTTTTATCAAAAACATTCTGTCATTTTTTATCAAAAGCATTCTGTCATTTTTTATCAAAAGCATTCTGTCATTTTTTATCAAAAACATTCTGTCATTTTTTATCAAAAACATTCTGTCATTTTTTATCAAAAGCATTCTGTCATTTTTTATCAAAAACATTCTGTCATTTTTTATCAAAAACATTCTGTCATTTTTTATCAAAAGCATTCTGTCATTTTTTATCAAAAGCATTCTGTCATTTTTTATCAAAAGCACTCTGTCATTTTTTATCAAAAACATTCTGTCATTTTTTATCAAAAACATTCTGTCATTTTTTATCAAAAACATTCTGTCATTTTTTATCAAAAACATTCTGTCATTTTTTATCAAAAGCATTCTGTCATTTTTTATCAAAAACATTCTGTCATTTTTTTATCAAAAACATTCTGTCATTTTTTATCAAAAGCATTGTCATTTTTTATCAAAAACATTCTGTCATTTTTTATCAAAAACATTCTGTCATTTTTTATCAAAAACATTCTGTCATTTTTTATCAAAAACATTCTGTCATTTTTTATCAAAAGCATTCTGTCATTTTTTATCAAAAACATTCTGTCATTTTTTATCAAAAGTATTCTGTCATTTTTTATCAAAAACATTCTGTCATTTTTTATCAAAAGCATTGTCATTTTTTATCAAAAACATTCTGTCATTTTTTATCAAAAACATTCTGTCATTTTTTATCAAAAACATTCTGTCATTTTTTATCAAAAGCATTCTGTCATTTTTTATCAAAAGCATTCTGTCATTTTTTATCAAAAGCATTCTGTCATTTTTTATCAAAAACATTCTGTCACTTTTTATCAAAAACATTCTGTCATTTTTTATCAAAAACATTCTGTCATTTTTTATCAAAAACATTCTGTCATTTTTTATCAAAAACATTCTGTCATTTTTTATCAAAAACATTCTGTCATTTTTTATCAAAAGTATTCTGTCATTTTTTATCAAAAACATTCTGTCATTTTTTATCAAAAGCATTCTGTCATTTTTTATCAAAAACATTCTGTCATTTTTTATCAAAAGCATTCTGTCATTTTTTATCAAAAACATTCTGTCATTTTTTATCAAAAACATTCTGTCATTTTTTATCAAAAGCATTCTGTCATTTTTTTTATCAAAAACATTCTGTCATTTTTTATCAGAAACATTCTGTCATTTTTCAGACGAATGGAATTTGGTTTTCTTGCTCAATACATTTGTTAGGGGTTCAGCAATTATGGAATAATTGGATCAAAAGTTTCGATATTATCCAGCCATTACAATAAATTGCATCAGTTGCTTTATTTTACTGATAGGAACAGGGAATTAAAAAATAGCCTTGGCCTTTTCTCAGAATGAACAAACTATTTACCTACTTCCTTTTCCTGAAAAGGGGGTACTAACTTGACATTTCTGAAATCATCAAAAGTAGGGAGCGTATTCTAGTTCTAATTCTTTTAATCTAATTTATAATTCCCTTTTTTATGTTCCTCTGTGCATTAGTATCTGCATTAGTCTATCTTCTTGTTCTTTCTGTAATTCTTTTTTCTCTATCTCTCTAGCTCTCCTTTACTTTTTCTCATATTGCATCTTTCTTTCATCTATCTAAACTCTCTCTCTCTCTCTCTCTCTCTCTCTCTCTCTCTCTCTCTCTCTCTCTCTCTCTCTCTCTCTCTCTCTCTCTCTCTCTCTCTGGATTTCATTTTTGTATTTTCACTTCAATTCCAAAACTTGCAAGTTAGAGTCAGATAGAGATTGACCAATCAAATCCAAAGCACTTTTATCCAAAAACATTATTTCCCACCAAATATAAAACCAAAATATGGTTATTTCCTGCATCGTTAAAGAAGTGTTTGCCTCAAGAAGGATAATATTCTCCGGCAAGCTGAAATAATTCATTCTTTATTTAGGATTTTAACTGTTCATGGGTAGGATCTTTAGATGACATTGTAAAACGTTCTTGATTTCGCTAAATAAAAAAGGTCTAAAATGTCTACTAATACCTGCGATTAAGGAAATTCCAAAACAAGGTTAATCAATATTTCATAAACAAAGTTTTTTGAAATATTTTAGAGAAATTTGTATCCCTGAGGTGCCCCCAACAGTATATTGCGAATCTATGCTATTAAAATAAGTAACATAAAAGAGCAAAAAGCGACAACCTTTGTACAATTCATCAATTAATGTATTTCCTTAGAACACAAGGTACTAATTAAATAGAAATGGGACTAACGGTATTGTTAATTAAATCCTAAGTAATCCAAAAGTTACAGATAGTCCTAATAATTTTAAGTCCTGAATAAAATTCAATATAGGTTCAGAATAAATCCAAAAGCTGACGGCAATGGTGTGTATGTAATAACTTGTACAGTGGTGACGTGTCAACATATTTACTGAATAATAGTAATACAATTTTATGTTTGAATTCACTATAAATTATACATTTCAGTGACTGTCTCTATCCAAAAATTTGATCAGAGCAATTTTGTATTTCCAGAGACAAAATCACTTCTATTCAACAATTTGAAGAAATATTATTTGGCTCAACTGGACACAACATATAATATAATTTGAACGTGTTAGGTCTTAAAGCACTACTGAAATATCCACTCAGCTAAAAGATTATATAGTTATCAACCTGACCTCAGGATAATATTAGCATTCACTGTGAAAAAAATTCATTTCCTAATCGAAAATAACCGTCTAGAATGATCCTGATGTTTACAAAATAAAATCCAGAACCTGGATGATGTAAAATACACTGAGGAAAGTACAACACCTAGACCTAGGTTGCAAGTATATACATACATTTATTAATTCTACTTTAGACATACACATAGAGTATAATTTAGCTATGTATTAGTTGTTTACAAAAAAGTCAATTCAGGTCAAGCGGAAATGAACTTAATCTTGGATAAGGTCACGTCGAACACATAATGTTAAATTACAATAACGAGTAATGAAAAAGAAAACAATGAAAATGAAACGCAACAAAAATTGCAAATTAAGTATACATAACATAAGCAACTACACGTTTGTTCAGGTACTGTAAGTAATTATAAATAGCTGGAATATGAAATCATTGGTGAGTAAATAGCTTAAATCAATTAGACAATAAACTTCTTATACTTTAAATCACAATCCACGACATATTCGTTTGTTTGGTTCATTAACAAAAGCTTTGTATCGCTCTGGGTCTTTATTTCACTTCTCGTTTGAATGTATCCAACATTTAACTGTTTGAATTGAAGTATATATGTTTCAGAATGCTGGTGGAAATACATGTGTGGTGTTGTTTTACCATATATATATATATATATATATATATATATATATATAACTATTCTCAGTTATTAGTGCAAGATCTTTGAAGATCTTTTGGATCAGATACCATTTTTACGTGATTTGGATATTTCATTAGAATTGTTTATTTGTCAGGGGTGTTATTTATCTAATTCATGATATGCTGTGGGGTTACATAAAATTTTATTTTAGTTTACCTGGTCTGAAATCAAGTTCACTGTATACCTAAACAAAATCATTGATTTTATTTTTATTTTTTTAAATCTGTAAACAACTAAGGCGTATCTAATATTTTCTCTATGAGCATCGTCTTAATATTAGGATCATTATTCCTAGAGAAACTATATTTTCCTTGGTCTGAGTCAAGGATATTGTGTTCACTATGTTTTCATTATAAATTTATGAACAAACCTTGTAATTATAACCATGATGTTATCTCTTAAACTTTTGGAACCTCCTAGAATGAAATTTTCAATTAGGTAATAGTTTTTGTTTAGTTAATGCTAATTTTGACCAAGGTGAGGTAGAGGAGTATGAAATCTTGTTACTGTGAAAGCAAATTTATTCGTGCTATAAGATCTGAGCAGAACCAGTTGTATTATTATTATTATTATTATTATTATTATTATTATTATTATTATTATGTCGAGTATTTTATTTGGGCTGAAGTTTATTTATTCAAATTATTTAATTCAAGTTTATCTTCTCTCGAAATCAAAAGTCCTCAAAAATAGCATTCATGGAAATAAAGACTTACATTGAAAGTAAAATTGGATTGAATTATTAGGATTTGTTTTAAAAACTGGAATTATTTGGGATTTATTTCGTAATATGGTAAGTTGTTTTTTTACATTTTTCACTTTGTAATTTAGAGAAATCAATTTTTGCTTGAATTTTACAAATGTTTTTGGTTTTCACTCTTTTCTATTACTTATTTTAACACCGTAGAGTCTTAATAGAGAGCACCACTAAAACTGTTTATAATGAGATTAAACACATCGTCAATGACCAAAACAGAGAAGAGGCCCCACGTTATCAAGTGCTCTACGGCGCTCGTCTTTACAGATCACTTACATATGTCCTACATACACTTTGGATCAACATGGACAGATGAGAAAATTTACCATCCGCTTCCCTGGGGTTGGTATTTTTTCCGATGGTATTCCCGGGTACTTCCTTCACCAAAATATACTAGCCACAATGTATAACCTATCATGTGATAACAAATGGTGTTCAAACCACAATTCAAAACCAAGCCAAAACGTAACACTGGTCTTTTCATCAGATGTAGTCTTTAAAAATAACTAAGGTGGATTTAGAATGATGTTTTCTGTACAAAAATGAAACGATAGTTTATAATCATAAATGAGTTCTCTCTTCTAATGGTACTAGTATTTGGGGTATTTCGCTATGTCTTCCTCTTGTTATCTAGTTTTCTTCATAATATAAAGCAAAAGAATAATTCAATAAGAACAACTACGTACTTCAAAGTTAAAAGTTAAATTTTTCAGACTGAAATTAATATCAAGATGCAAAGTGCATACAAATTATATGACTGACCCAGAATCAGGAGAGGAGCAGATGGAACCTTGATACTCAAATCTTCACCTTAAGTTTAAATATAAGAATCTAACTTATAAAAGTCATGGGATTATTGCGTTAAATGGGACACTACTTGAAACATTTTAGGGACCGACACATATCCCCGAAAGGATGCAAAGAGAAACTAGAATTTTGCAGCAAATTTTCTGAATTTTCTGAACGCTGTTCATTTATTACTAGCATAATCAATTTACCTATGGTAAATTCTAAAACTGGTGCGCACATCTGCAGACACACCCGTCTATCATTTCGCAGAGTTTTAATATATTTGTTAAACCATGTAGGAGGACTTGCCTGAAATTATATAAGCATAAATGATTGCACGTACAAACCTTAAATTCGAAACACTTGGAAGTAGCAAGGTCATAAGATCAACTTGAACTAGAAGGGTAACGTAGATAAGACAGGACACCAATCACAATTTAAAGTTTGTTTTGTTGGGGGGGGGGTGATCGGTGGATTTTGGTTAGTGTGTTGGACTCTATACCATAAAGGCGAATGTTTGAATCTTACCAACAGATTAGTCAGAGACGGCTTTCGTGATACGAGTAAGGTTCTTGACCCCAATTACAACATAATTGTTACGTGTTGATTAGCTATAAACACCAAACTACAGTTTACAATAACTTCCTTTCCTACTCAATCCTCCCATCATACCCTTTACATCCAATTGTTTCTACACTCTACCGCCAGACTAAGACGAGAAATGTTGCTTGAATAGTGTGTTAAAGAACCTTGCAAGGTTATTGATTTTATGGCTGTCTCATGAACTTGTGCAGGAATGTTAGAGCTTGTTAAAATGACTTCGTATTGTCATAACTAGGAAAGAAAGACATAATTTGTTCTTGATCAAACAAAATAAAGAATCTGAAACATCTTTACAGTAAGATATTATTTGCTAGTGATAAGGACTCGCGTGATGTACTGTATGTCAGACATGCAAAATATTAAAAATGTATTTTTTTAAACATAAAAAATTATCTTTTATGATGAAAATAAAAAAGAAATACACTTTATTTCTCTTTATTCACTTGCTTACACGTTCATAACACCATTCTTTCAAAAACCCGTTCAACCGTATGTCCTGTTTCGTTTTATTAGATGTCTCATTTCTTGAAGTCTCATTTCTTAAAACAATAATAGCAATGAATCTTCGTTTCTTATTTCTGTAAAGAAAACCGTATTATCTCTGAAAAGAATTACATACTTTAAACAGTGTCCCTAATCTTTAATTAAGCAGATTTTTGGGCTTCGAATATGTGTGAATTGCGTTCCAGTGTCGTTTTAATTGTGTTGTTTGTTTGTTTATCTGGTTTTGGTTTGTTTGCATGTTTTTGGATTTTAAAATCAAATAAATGTTAGTAAGAGACCTATTCATTGCCGCACAAGTTTAGAAAGTGTAGTAATGGTCTATGTGAAATCTCATTCAAACTTTGCTTGATTTAATAAATATTAAATAGAATAAATACTTTACATGCTCGAGTTCCTGTAAGATTTCAACCTCGTACTGGTTTCCAAAAATATGTCAGACAAACGCGTGATCATGTTATCTGACGGTAGATGGTTGACAAGGGAATATGCCTAAATGATGTCAGTTAAACAAATTCCGATGTTCACAATCAGCAGGTGCCCGTTCCTTCCTCTGTGTATTAAGCGATATCTGCACACTTTACACATCGCAACAGAGATCGTCAGGCCTTTTTATCCAAGATACCACAAGCCCAGCTAATGTCCTTAATAGATGTAACTGCGCTAGAAATTTAACCTGTACCAAAATTCTATGACCTGACATTATAACATGATAATTTCATACACTGAGCAGCAAAAAAAGATATTTCTCAACTTACGCAATTCTGTCAAGACCGTTTATGTGGCTTAATTGGTTAGACCGTCCGCCTCGGATGCGGAAGAGCGCGGGTTCGAACTCCGCCCGAGTTATACCGAAGATTTATAAAATGGTACTAGCAGCAGAAACGCTTGACGCTCAGCATTAAGACGTTAGGTTTTATAACTGGTTTGTCCAAATATCAGAATATTGGGACATGATGCCACGTGTCTGCTGCATGATGCCCAAGTGCTACACATCAATATAAACTGTCATGTTTAATAATCTGAATCACACACACACACACACACACACACACACACACACACACACACACACACACACACACAATATTACCAATAAAACTGCTCAAACTTCTTTTAGCCTCATCTCCATAAAGTAGGTTAATAAATTCTAAGATGGTTATAAGTAAATGCAAGTCTTATCTTAGGTCTCACTGGACAGCGGTTTTTTCTTGTCTTAGGTCTCACTGGACAGCTGTTTTGTCTAATCTTAGGTCTCACTGGACTGCTGTTTTGTCTTGTCTTAGGTCTCACTGGACAGCTGTTCTGTCTTGGCTTAGGACAGTTGTGTTGACAAATTTTCATCCGACGATGACCTATTGAGGAAAAATGATAATAACATTACATTAAAGATACAACTAAAAACAAACTAATGATTTTTGTTGAAAGGATGCTTGTAAGATTCTGACTGAGGTATTAAAGTTTATTCCTTATGCAACTAGTGGCTTTTATACTGAACCAGCACTGCCACCAAAACCTCATTTTTGACGAGAAAAAGCTATTTTGAATATGTTCCTGTGACAAGACAGCTAAAAGAATAAGTATGTGCCTTAAAGTTTACTAGTACTGTAACAAATTGGTATTACTTTTCATCACCCCTCAACCATCTAGGTTTTTATATATTTACCTCTGTAGCACACATATGTAAATACGTAAGCCACGTAGGCTGCTCAGTTTCAGCTCACGTTACGCAGTTGATCTCCAATGGTAGTCTTACTATGTCAGGCAGTCAACCCATTTCCACGCCTAGCGCAAAGTAAATGTAAACCACATTACAGATTTAGCTTATGTGTGAATTTAAAAATTATGCGATTGTGATAATTAGGCTCATGCCTTCTACCTTAAAAATTAGACCTAAAAGTTTGAAGTCGTCATCTTCATAGTGTATAATAATAATTCATCCCTCAAGAAACATAGCCGCTTGTACGCACGCGCAGAGAAAAGGGGCAAACCCACAGTCATGACGAATTCTTCCAAAGACACAGGAGGACATATAGTTGGTCTCCTCACACGTGCTGATTAAATTCACAAACACATACTCATTTGAGAGTGGGGCACGTAGAGCATTTTCCATCCCCACCCCCTGAATTTGCTTTTGCTGTCGAATTCGTTAAAAACGAATATTAACAAGCCTGTCAAGTTCTCCTCCCCTACCCCCACCCCCACCCCCAAAAAAAAAAATTAAATGACGTCTCTGCTATCTAATCTAAGCTAACATTAGTGAAACAGTCTAGGCTCGCCTCTTGAATTTGGACATGTGCAAAGTCCTAACAAAAATTATTCCATTCAAGTAATCGAATTCTCAAAAATGAAAGCTTTATAATGTGTCAATATGTTACATTTGTATGCCTTCTTAAAACAACATAGCTCTATGAACGGAATTCATGAACCTGATCTGCATATTATATGTTCATCAAACACAAAAAAGTATTCGAAAATAATCTTCGGTACATATTTTGTACTTGAAAGGTGATTTTTAAGTACATGTAATTTAACATTTTGCAAATGGCGATGCGTTATTAAGATTATACGCACTCAACAGAGTGCTTATTGATATACGAAAAGTCTGATATTTACACAAGATTTACGAAACCTATAATACAGATACAAACATTCTTACCGAACTCTTTGTGAACTTTAGACGATAAATATTATTCAACAGGAGCAAGTTTGACAAAGTTCCGGCACGGGTTAGGCCAATTTCAAGAGAGACCCTTCAGAAACCGTCTGTATCCTTAATTCATCGGTGGTTTCTTTACAACTCCATCAACACATGAAAAAAGTGATTGTGATTTATATGTTCTTTTGAGAATACATTTTTTAATTCATATAAATTTTATTCATATTTTTATAATTTATCTTACTGAAATTGAAAAACCATATTTAGCCATGCAAGTCACAACCTGTAGACATTAATATGGTGCATTGGTGCATAACGATTCAAAACTAACCGCATAATTGAAAATATTAAAAATATATATCTGATTTTTGTTAGATAAATAATTTATCAGAATTGTTGCGAAACACTCCATATCTTTTGTGTTTGTTATGTAATCTAGACATTGTTTTAAACCAAGTTCCCATTCATTACGATATATCATTAACAGCATCATAATCACGTCATCATATCCAATGAGAGAGAGAAAAAATATATCTGCGTTCATCCCTCGAGAATAACTACATCTTCGCTATCGACTGACCTAAATAATTTCCATGTTGATCATGGGAAAGCTTCCAAATTTTACATTTTCACGGATGTATATTTTAAAATAAACAATACGAATCTTCATTCTTAGTACATTGATATTAAATGCGCACGCGTAAAACGGACAAATTATTTAAATATTAAGGGCACAAATAACTGAATAATATACATTATATTGATCATTCGAAACGTTTCTAACATCTAGCGTTTTCTACCCAACGGTAATCCAAATGAAAATATTGAATGAGAGGGATGTCATTTTCAGTTAGTACAAATGGCACAACATTCAATGTGCTTCTTAACTAATGCAAGTAAAGAAATGAGCCAATTATACTTTCGGACTAAATATGCTCTAAATACCATACTATTACTTTCAAATCTAAGGTACGATAATCACGTTTTGGGAACCAAGAAAGAAAATCTTATTTAATATTATCAATCAATAATTTATCTCTTTCATAACTTCCACGTTCATCCTCAAAATATTGATTCATATTTTAGTAAGGCTACGTGTGTAAAATTAGTTTCATACCATAAAATAATAATAAGCATAAGGCAGACTACCTTAAACAAATACAAAGTTACATACATACATACATACATACATACATACATACATACATACATACATACATACATACATACATACATACATACATACATACATACATACATACATACATACATACATACACACACACACATACACACACACACACACATACATACATACATACATACATACATACATACATACATACATACATACATACATACATACATACATACATACATACATACATACATACATACATACATACATACATACACACACACATACACACACACATACACACATACATACATACATACATACATACATACATACATACATACATACATACACACACACATACACACACACATACACAGCATAAGGCAGACTACCTTAAACAAATACAAAGTTACATACATACATACATACATACATACATACATACATACATACACACACACATACACACACATACACACATACATACATACATACATACATACATACATACATACATACATACATACATACATACATACATACATACATACATGCATACATACATTGATTATATAAATGATGCTTAATGCAATACTAGCTATCTTACCAGCTATATATATATATATATATATATATATATATATATATATATATATATATATATATATATATATATATATATATATATATATATATATATATATATATATATATATATATATATATATATAAGAGTCAACAGAGACACGTGAGATGAATTTAACATGTTGATAAAATTATTAATTTCGAAATTCGGTCGTCAGGATTCATTTAAAAAAATCACGAAATGTGAAAACCAATAAAATTTGAGAAATTTTTATTTAAAAACTAGTAAGACCAAAGCTGGAATATTGGTCAAATGTGGTGGCCTAAAAATTGTAAAGCACACTCCAAAGAAATAAATGCCACAAACTGAATTGTTAATGAATTATTCACATAGTTCAAGTGCGTTTGAATTGTTGGATAATAGAACAGAGACGGTCAGATGCATTTCTAGTTTTAATTTTTATAAATGGCTCTTTGGCAATACCGATAGCCCAATGAAACGAAAAACTTTTAAGACAAAACAATTTCAAACTTTCTAGAAAATTCCAGAAAACTACTAAAGAAATCCAAAAGTATTCCTATATCTTTAATGGACAATTTTTCAATGGAATTTTAAACCTGTAGATACGATACAATCACCTTACCCGAAACGGAACAAAGAATTATAATAAAAACCTTTAGCTGATATGTTTTCGCGCCTTATTATCATATTATAATCTACCTTGTTACTTTTAGCACTTGTATTTGTTTTAATCATTCTAATAAACGTATCTGTTATTACCAGCATATCCAGGCTTGCACGTTTCTCCATGTTTGTTCCAGAAGGCGAGGCATATATATATAGGTGTGTGTGTGTGTGTGTGTGTGTGTGTGTGTGTGTGGGTTCGTCATGAGAAAAAGTCTAATTAAAATCCTATTTATATTATGCATTACTATAATTTATGTTTCTTTAATTTTTTTAAATATTTTCCGACAAAATACTCTCTCTCTCTCTCTCTCTCTCTCTCTCTCTCTCTCTCTCTCTCTCTCTCTCTCTCTCTCTCTCTCTCTCTCGTCAATCTATAACTCAAACACTTCGAATCTCAGGATCAGACATGTGCAACGTTCCTTCAAAGAGACGGACCAGATCGCGATCTTTTAATCCACACCGAATAATGTCAATTATAGCGGGATAACTCCAGCTGGCGGCAGTCGGTTGCACATGCTTGATGTAGACGGAGGGTCACAAGGTGTGCATAATTTCATAGAAGTCGATGTCACGTATCTTCTGGGTCATATCACGTGTAACCACTTCGATGACGATAAAAATACAGCAAATAGTTACCTAATAATATTGGAGTCACTCAGTATAATCAACATCATTTCACATATCAACCAAGTGCGGACCGGACAGGTAGAAGCATTTATTAGAAAAATGATTTGCATTTCAATAAGCAAGTCTGTAGTTTTCCAAATCTAAAGTCAATATGACCTTTAGTTGGGTGGGTTCATCTAGTCCATATATTTACTAATTACCGGATTATCATTAGAAAATTTTTGCTTGCAACCTTTCTAGCATACTCTTAATTCACGAATTATACTTGTTTAGAGACGACGAACATTACAAACATATTTTTAAGCCGTTGAAAAAAAATTTCTTGAAAGAATTTTGTAGAAAAAAATTAAAACAGTTTGCTTAGGGAACACAGTCCCTGTCGTGGACAAATCGTGTTTGCCATTTTACAGAGTGCTTATAAATATTTCATATTATCTACATCTGTTTTCCCATTAAATTTGTACTTTATTTTCTGCAAATTTTGTTTTTATTATGTTCATTTTCGATAAAGCTTGAAGTGGATTCAATTCAGTTAACACATATTTTGAAAAATAGTTTTTATATATATATATATATATATATATATATATATATATATATAT
Organism: Unio pictorum; assembly: GCA_030141615.1. Taxonomy (NCBI): domain Eukaryota; kingdom Metazoa; phylum Mollusca; class Bivalvia; order Unionida; family Unionidae; genus Unio; species Unio pictorum. The sequence goes on along the minus strand of JARLTB010000184.1, from coordinate 10,302,387 downwards.
ATATATATATATATATATATATATATATATATATATATATATATATATATATATATATATATATATATATATATTACAAGTGCTTGTCTAGATTTTATTTGAGTTTATGTGCCAGTGTACCTAACATAATTAAATCATATTTATTATACGTACATAGGCCTTTATATGCACAATTAGTTATTAATTAATTAATATATTTTCTTCTATTTATTTTCAAAATTAAATATCAGAGAGATAGAGAGTGAAAATACAGAAAGACTGAGTGATAAATACACTATGATATCCGTCAATACGTATGGGCTGTGGTGTAGATGAGTATCATTAAGCATTCTATGGGCTGTGGTGTAGATGAGTATCATTAAGCTTTCTTTGTAATGTAGTGTAGATGAGTACAATTAAGATTTCTTTGTAATGTGGTGTAGATGAGTACAATTAAGATTTCTTTGTAATGTGGTGTAAATAAGTACAATTAAGATTTCTTTGTAATGTGATGTAGATGAGTACAATTAAGATGTCTTTATAATGTGGTGTAAATAAGTACAATTAAGATTTCTTTGTAATGTGATGTAGATGAGTACAATTAAGATTTCTTTGTAATGTGGTGTAAATAAGTACAATTAAGATTTCTTTGTAATGTGGCGTAAATGAGTACAATAAAGATTTCTTTGTAATGTGGTATAAATAAGTTCAATTTAGATTTCTTTGTAATGTGGCGTAAATGAGTACAATAAAGATTTCTTTGTAATGTGGTATAAATAAGTTCAATTAAGATTTCTTTGTAATGTGGCGTAAATGAGTACAATAAAGATTTCTTTGTAATGTGGTGTAGATGAATACCAACATAAGACAATTCTCATGATGCAGGTCTTTGATTAAGGTGCGACAGATTGTTTTGCGTGTATACCTTTATATATGTAATCTTATTATACTCTTTTGTTTTCTCTATTTAGTAAGTCTTTTAGCACTTCAATGTATTCAATGTTTGCATGTTCGTGCTCTTAAGCATAATTTCAAGTTTCCTCATAACGTCTTGAACAACAATCCCAAATTGCAAGCTGCTCGAAATTCTCCAGATGATATTCGTGTATTTAAAACAACAACAAAAACACAATGACTGAGGAAAAACACAGTATCATACAGTGTTGGAATACAGGATTCAACTTAGAGCTAGAGAATCTGACTTACTTGGTAAGAGACACATTTGTATTCTGCTCAGTTACGAGTTACCTCCGTCGTATGTTTGCCTTTTGTCGCTAATTTACCATTTCTGGAAAATTATGACTCAAGAATTTCATTGTTGATCCCATGCATATACCAACTTTGAAAATGTTTCATTAAGGGTGGTTTGCAAATTTATACAACTAAAATCCTAATATTAACATTTTCTTGCAATGATATATTTTGTTTATCAAAATCTTTATAAAAAAAACATATTTGTTTAAAAGAACATAAGCATATGTTGTTTTTACATCGGTCTATTACATATCTTTCAACTAGTTTATGATGGCAAAAATGTGCTGTAATGACCAGGAACCTTAACACCGAATTAAGAAAACTAATACTAGTACAAACTGTCTGACCATGATTATATCACTGTAATAATTGTGAAGGAACCTACAGTAAGCATCTTACTTGATACGGAAAAAATAACAACTACAATATCAAACATAATTTCTTTATTGTAACCTATAGGAGATCCCATGCATACACTCTTATGTTCTTAATTGTTTAATGTGTTTCTGTCCCCTTTACAATGAATATACACATGCAAAAAGCTATCAAATTAAAGTTCAATCTATTTTTCAAACGACTGATCAGATGGCAATATATCAGTCTATACGTAGGTATAGGTGGTCACTAGACCAGGTTTGACTTCGCTGAAGAATACATACTTGATCATCGAGAGGTGAATCTTTTTGACTGTTTATCACACCGACTGATGCCTGAACACTTGTCCATGTACTTGTTGTCATCTTAATCGGCTTTGTACAAGTATGCGGCAAAACGCTGATAAAATAACCACTATTGTATCTTCTAACAATTTATAGTACAGAGACTTTCAAACATGTATGCCCATTCCTCAATCAGAACTTTAGGTTTCTTGACCAACTGTTTCTTTCGTAACTAAGGCGCCATTGATATTTACTCAAGCAAATAGAATTTATCGTCTACAAAACTTGCAAACTTTTTAAAACATCTGCCCTTTAATAACCCCATAAAAATGAACATGGTTGTTGTATGTGATAGAGGGTTCTATTGGGGATTAATATGGCAATTGTTTCTACGCATGGCAGCTATGTACAGGGTTATGGTGGTGGTAAATGAATTATGTTATTAGTGCCGTCACTCACAATATCATTTGTTAAAATACTGACTGTAACAATGTTGTTCTTGTTGTGAACTGAACCCCATTTTTCAGCGTACCATAGGCTTGTACATGGCGGTCGATATACATGTTGAATGAAGAATCCGAGAACGCCCCGGCAAGAACCACCGGCATTTAGGAAGTTACTGGCAAGCTTTTTTACATACTAACATTGGCAGCTGAGCCGGAGACTCAAACCAACGCGGACTGAGTTAAAATGGCATTAAATGGTAAAGGCAATTGCTTTAGATCACTTCGACTGCAATCAATGTAGACCCAGACCGTCCGTTGTATTTAATTTGCTTTATCAATGATTTCAATCAAACAACGCAGACCCTTACATAAAGTTACATTACATAGATTTTGGCCTACGCTATATGTAGTTGAGTATGAGTGTCATTTGAGTAACAAAAATAATCACGTTTGAAGTTTCAAGGCTATAACACCTCAATATGTAACAGCACTAGACAGACTCTGAAAGTCGGTTGTTTGACGCTTTTAGCCAGACTAAAAACTTAGTTGAGTTGATACGACATTTGCAGACGAAAGTCTTTAGGTCCCGGGATGACTAAAAATAAAATCCACACTCCCAAATCTATATTTTTATTAAACAGTCACCTCGGCTCTTGCTACCGCACGCATATAGGTTTACAGATGGCCACTAAATTGGTCGTTATACACATTAGTCTCTTTTCATACAGAGAGAGAGAGAGAGAGAGAGAGAGAGAGAGAGAGAGAGAGAGAGAGAGAGAGAGAGGGTGGGGGTGGGGAGGAGAGATGACCACATATATCCAATAGAGCATAATGTTAAACAAGTATATGTGTTACTGCCCTTTCGTCATGGTTTCATATCATTTTTATGTTGACTGAGCATGATTATTGCGAGATATATGCATGGCTTGTCTGAGCATCAATCATTTAACATGGCCATGAGGACAACACAAAAAAACCCACTGTAAGGACATTATACAAAAATGTTATTTGCATGCTGACAACCCATCACATCCAGTACTATATAGAAACTTCTGAAGGGCATTGTAAAATATTTACAATGTGTTTTGGCATCAAGAACTGGAAGTAGAAACTTCTGAAATGCATTGTACTGTCTGTTTTGGCATCCAGAACTGTATGTAGAAACTTCAGAAGGCTTTGTACCATGATTTACTGCATCAAGAACTGTATTTAGAAACTGAAGGGCATTATACTATGTTTTTGTATTACGAACTGTGTGTAGGACGTTAAGGGCATTTTACTGTATTTTTGCATTGTATTTAGTTTTTGGCTTCAATAAGATACTCTGGCAATAGACCACAATTTGATGGAAAATAAATATGTGTGGTTTCATTGCTAAATTTCATGATTTAAGTAATGACAAAACAAGCCTTTCTTACTCCCAAAATAAAACAAAGTATTAAAATATGTTCAGATGTACTCTTTAATTATACATATCACATCATTAACAAGATCATTGGCATAAAAAATACCATACATAATTTTTATTTATTTAGTTTTTCTCCAACAAATACTGCAATATATAAAAAAATTTTATTAAATTTGACAACAATTCTTCTGTCAAAAACACACACACAAACAGCTTGCAAACTGAAAAACACACTCTACTATCTGAGCGTGTAAAGAGGAACATGACACCAGAAAAATATATTTCACACCATAAACAAAGACCTGCATATGACAATCTCTTGTTATTAGATGATCACTTCTACATAAAAGGTTAATTAAAGCTTAATGTAATTGTGGTATTTACATCCATAATCATTCCTTGGTGATTAGCTCCTCATGTGTAAACTCATTTTTAAAGTCACAAATATACAAAACATTGCTCCCTTATATTCGTTGTTTTGGTTTTTTCTTACTCTACCTTTGGCATACAACATTACAGAACTACCCAAACAATCAACCCCCAGGTAGGTTAGTAAGCATAGCTCCCAAGCTACCCGTGCTTTTAGGGCACGCGTCAAAACATTTAAGAGTGTTCAAGTTATCATGGAAAGTAGCTCACAACAACCCAGTTATTGTGATAACTTAATCTCTATTTGCACATACAATGCAACTTTTGTGACATTATATTAAAAGATACTGAAATTAAGAGTACAATAATCATGTTAACGTTCTAAGTCCTAAACATAAGTCAGAGTGACCTATAATGGATGTGTAAAATGCTTTCAATCTAAACATGTACCCTTTGTCCAAGTCTGGTGACAGTAAGTGTCAAGGTATTGTTGTTTTTGAAGGTTTTAACGCCATTTTTCAGCACACGATAGGCTATACATGGCGGCCAGTATTACTGGTGAACTAAGAACCCTGGGAAAAGCCAGAAAGAACCACCAACCATGATGGCAGTGATCCGTAATGGAAAGCTCTTTAGAACACTCGGCCACTAGGACTGCTCAGATACAAAAGTAAACCAATTTTATTACATCATGACAGGTCACAGTGACTCAGTTTTGGTGCACAGCATGTATCATTCCCAAGAGGTATACAAAATGCAAGTATGATATCAACGAGTGCAATTGTACAGACATTGCAGATTGTTTACTGAGGATGAACATTTTTTACAAATATTTTACTAAAGTTCTTGAACCAAAGTCACTGTGACCTAAATTTGGTAAACAGAGCACAAGCTTTATATCATTATGCAAACATGTGTTAAAGTTTTATGACAAGAGTTGAAATTTTAATACATTCTGGAAAATATGTCCTTGTCATTGCTTTGGTGCACAATACATGACTAATGAGAAGGTATACTTACTTACTTACTTACAGCATGAGTATGATGATGATGACACAAATAAAATAACATTTATAACATATCATAATAAAAAATTCACCTTTACTGTACATTTGCAGTCAAATAGGTAAAAAGGTATTGGAGTTAGAACACTAACATGACTTTATATTGCGTGCCTTTTTACGAAATATATGAAACATCAAACCTGACGTCATCCATCAGCAGTGACATCAATTTAATGAAATAAGAGTCCAAACAATTGTAAGTATCTTTGAATAAACCTATTTAACTAGGTCAGAGCAATCTAGCTTTGTGGTTGATCCTCAGATGTACCCACAGTGCAAGTTTGATCTTAATGGCCATATTAAAGTTTTATTTAATGTCACATCACAATTATACATTTGAAAGCTGCAGATAAACATTTTAAAAACAGGGTTAATATTATGGGAAATTAAACACACTCAGTTTTAGTGAAGGACACGTGCCACAACCACATATGGCAAAAAGAGGATTTCAATGAGTCCCAACATGATATGAAACTAACTGTAAATATATCTTCGAAATTAAATCATAGTAATCCAGTTCTGATGCAAGAGAACTGGTCATTCAAGGATATGTCCACCGTGCAAGTTTGATCTTCATTTGCCATATTAAAGTTCTAAAAACAGGTGTCACAAATTACAAATTTACACACTGCTCATGGCTACAAAATAATGGGAGATTTATGAAAATGTTTATTTAGCATTAACTGAATATAAAGCTGGGGGGGGGGGGGGGGGGAACATGTTTATAATGAAATAATACCAAAAGAAAACATTCTATAACAGGCAAGAAATTTACTACTTCTTAAATAAAACAGTTGGCAGTGTTCAGAAATGTGTGCAAATATCATTTCAAATTCCCATTCTTTGGTCTCAAGATAATCATTTAATATATTATGTTAATTGTATTATTACTATGTGACTATCATTACATATTAATTCTGTATCTAGATCAATACAATCTGTCCCCACAACATAGACCTAAATGTAAGCCACTGACCATACCAGTCATGGAATGTCTTTGGTTAAATTATTTTCCCTATAGCAATGGCTTCTATTTTCAAATCATAGTTGTTAACCTCAATATAGCATAACTTACAAATTTTAATTTCTGAGTTAATAATTTTTGTAAAAAGTCTTTTATCTGTCCTAACCATTTAGATCAAGATTATTTATTCTGTCTGTCATCAAGTATTTCATTTTCTGTTCTAGCATTAAACCAAGTTGTCTTTGAGTTTTATCTTTGACCCAAGATGTCTTTATTCTGAGTTCTATTTTTGACCCAAGTTGTCCTTGTTTTTGAGTTTAATTTTTGACTCAAGTTGTCTTTATTCTGAGTTCTATTTTTTTAGTTCAATCTTTGACTCAATTTGTCTTTGTTTTGAGTTCTAACTTTGACTCAAATTGTCCTTGTTTTTGATTTCCATTTTTTTTACCCAAGTTGTATTTAATCTGAGTTCTAACTTTGAACCAAGTTGTCTTTATTTCTGAGTTCTATACTTAACCCAAGTTGTCTTTGTTTCTGAGTTCTATATTTAACCCAAGTTGTCTTTGTTTCTGAGTTCTATATTTAATCAATGTTGTCTTTGTTTCTGAGTTCTATATTTAACCAAAGTTGTCTTTGTTTCTGAGTTCTATATTTAACCCAAGTTGTCTGTGTTTCTGAGTTCTATATTTAACCCAAGTTATCTTTGTTTCCGAGTTCTATATTTAACCCACGTTGTCTTTGTTTCTGAGTTCTGAGTTCTATATTTAACCCAAATTAGTTTTGTTTCCGAGTTCTATATTTAACCCACGTTGTCTTTGTTTCTGAGTTCTATATTTAACCAAAGTTGTCTTTGTTTCTGAGTTCTATATTTAACCCAAGTTGTCTTTGTTTCTGAGTTCTATATTTAATCAAAGTTGTCACTATTCTGATTTACAAGCAAGGGTAATAATAAACAAAATTTGTCAAGAACTGAAATAAACTGTTCAATGAAGAAATGGTCCGACATACAGATGAAGATGGAGTCAATCATGGGAGTAGAATCATGTTAAATTTATATAAACACATTTGGTACATTATAACATGGCAAGCTTATGTAATGCTAGAAAAAAGAATGTACTCAAGTAATACAAAAATCTGTATATCTTAATTTCAAACATTTATAACATAATTATATAATTAGTACATGTAAGTTCAGTGTATCACTGGAATCCTTCCGGTGCAGGTGAAGGACTGTCTATAACTGAATCAATCCATATACTGACAAATATGTTTCTCTTTCTTTCTCTCTCATCTAACAAAGAATAAAACAAGTATTGGAACAAACAAAGTAAACTATATACATGCATGTACAAACATTATATTTCGCAAGTAGGTATATTGCAACATATTCAAACCAAAAATAAACAATTACTTCTTAATCCATGTATGTTTGTATCGGGGGAGGGGTATTGTGTTGAAAAACTTCACTACACTAGATGGACTTTAACTAATAATTTACTGCATGACATTTTTTTTTATTATTTTCGTGGTAGGGGTAGAAACTCAAGTATCCTTGAAGTAACATCAGAACTATAGGAAATCGATATTTCATTTGACAAGATATAGTGCTGCAAAAACATGTGGCATTTCATCAAAAATTAAAAGTACAGTTCTCTGTGATTTGAAATAAATACACTTAAAGTCAAAAATGTAGGAAAGTGTATTAGTAACCTTCATGTTTCCTCTGCTATTATAATAAATGTATATGTCTTATTAATTTAGTACTCGGATCAAAAAAATCAAAAAGAAATAACACAAAAAATTGAGTACTAGGATGAAATAAAGCAAACAGAAGTAGCACAAAAATTGAATTTGTACCACAATGAAATAAATCAAAACAAAATAGCACAAACACAAAAGCAATAAATCTTAGCACAACACAATGTAAAGTCAAGCTTCAGTTATAAACTATACTAATAATACCATATACTTTACAATTTCTTACACTTAAAAAGTACAACAATGCACCAAAAAATCATGAAATAAAATGCAGTACATTCCATAATAACCACAGTAAAGCACCCATCATTACACATTATCAATAAATAAAAGACAATATGAACAAAGTAGTTACCATAAATATATGATGATGAGAAGGAAAGAGTGTCTAATCAATGTAGACCTTACCTATCAGTACTAATTTGTAAGGATGTCTAATTAATGTAGACTTTACCTATTAGTACTAATTTGTAAATAAGATGTCTAATTAATGTAGACCTTACCTATCAACACTAATTTTTAAAGATGTCTAATTAATGTAGACCTTATCTATCAGCACTAATTTTTAAAGATGTCTAATTAATGTAGACCTTACCTATCAGTACTAATTTGTAAGGATGTCTAATTAATGTAGACTTTACCTATCAGTACTAATTTGTAAGGATGTCTAATTAATGTAGACTTTACCTATCAGTACTAATTTGTAAGGATGTCTAATTAATGTAGACTTTACCTATTAGTACTAATTTGTAAAGATGTCTAATCTATTTAGATCTTACCTATCAACACTAATTTGTAAAGATTTCTAATTAATGTAGCCCTTAGCTATCAGTACTAATTTGTAAATAAGATGTTTAATCAATGTAGCCCTTAGCTATCAGTACTAATTTGTAAATAAGATGTCTAATTAATGTAGACCTTTTCTATCAGCACTAATTTTTAAAGATGTTTAATTAATGTAGACTTTATCTATCAGTACTAATTTGTAAATAAGATGTTTAATCAATGTAGACCTTATCTATCAGTATTAATTTATACAGAAGATCAGGGTGTACAAAAGATTTCACACCAGTGAATCATAAATTAATTTCTTAATGCATCCCAGTGTTATTTTTAAAGAATATCATTATCAAATTTATCACAGATTTTCATGAAGATTGGACGACTTGTATAGCACACTACTTGTGTTTCCAACTTAAAGCATTACATCTTTTCCATGGATACCTTCTGACTTGTGTTTACAAACTTTAAAGTATAACCGATTTTCCCCTGGATACCTGCTAACTAGTGTAGCACACTACTTGTGTTTTTAAACATAAGGCATTATAGCCTAACACTGACAATCAACTGGTTCATGGCATTTTTCACACAGTGAAAAAGGTAACATGAAATTTGTTCCTCATTCCTTTGCAAGGATTCCGCTCATTGCTATGTGTTATCTGATCTATAAAATAAAGACCAGAACATAGCGTGCTATCTCCAAGTTTCCAAATTTAAGGCTTGCACGTGCAAGCGTTTGTGCCTATATAATGTCGGGCAAATCGTTATACATGGCTTAACAACGATATTTAAAACTGAGAAATGATGGGGCGTGTGTATGCAGAACTGAGCAATGGTTTGTGTCTACCATAAACAAAATAAATTGGGCATGTAATAAAAGAAAATCATTGAGAAACTGCAGAATTGCTGTAGATTTCTAGTGTTACTTTCTAGATCCATTTGTGAAAATGTGTCGGTCCCTAAAATGGTTGAAGAAGTGTCCTATTTAACGCTACCATAACATGACTCTTATCGGTCAGATGTCTATATTTAAACTGAAGATAAAGATCAGAGTATCAAGGTTCCTCCCTTGTAGAACAACTTCAAAGTGATTCTGGGTCTGTAATATCATTGGTATGCACTTTATATCTTGATATTAATTTCAGTCTGATAAATTTACCTTTTACCTTTGCAGAACATATTTGCGCTTATTGGATTGTACTTTTGGATTGGAATATGAATAAAACTAGATGTAAGTCCAAAGCATCGCTAAATAGCCCAACATACTTGTACCCCAAATTTTCCGCCATATGATACATAAATCACAAAATTCACGCTTGGTGGGAATGGTTTTTGAGTAATGAAACTATTTAAACAGTGTTATTTCAATGGATCGCCTTCAGAGTTTTAAATATCTTTGTTAAACCATGTGTGAGGACTTGCCTGAAATTATATAAGCATAAATGATTTCACGTACAAACCTTAAATTCGAAACACTAGGAAGTAGCAAGGTCATAAGACCAACTTGAACTGGAAGGGTAAGGTAGATAAGATAGAAACCGCAATCACAATTTAAAGTTTGTTTTGTTGGGGGAGGGGGAGGGGGAGGGTGACACGAGTAAGGCCCTTGACCCAATTACAACATAATTCTTACATGCTGATTAGCCGTAAAACACCAAACAGTACAGTTTACAATAACTTCCTTTCCTACTCAATCCTCCCCTCATGCCCTTTACACCCTGTTGTTTCTATACTCTACCGCCAGATTAAGACGAGAAATGTTGCTTGAATAGTGTGTTACAGAACCTGGCAAGGTTATTGATTTTATGGATGTCTCATGAACTTGTGCAGGAATGTTAGAGCTTGTTAAAATGACTTCGTATTTTCATAACTTGGAAACACATCATTTGTTCTAAATCAAACAAATAAACAATTTAAAACATCTTTACAGTAAGATATTATTTTCAGTGATAAGGATTCACATGATGTACTGTATGTCACTTGCTAGTGTCAGACATGCAAAATATTAAGAACTCTTTTTTCTCTGTTATCGCTTGCTTACATGTTTATAACACCATTCTTTCGAAAACCCTTTCAACCGCATGCCCTGTTGCCTTTTAGCAGATGTCTCATTTCTTAAAACAAAAATAGCAATGAAACTTCGTTACTAATTTCTGCAAAGAAAAGGATTATCTCTGAAAAGAATTACGTATTTTAAACAGTGTCCCTAATCTTTAATTAAGCAGTTTATTTTGGGCTTCGAATATGTGTGAATTACTTTCCAGTGTCGTTTTAATTGTGCTGTTTCTTTATGTGGTTTTGGTCTGTTTGCTTGTTTTTGGATTTTAAAATGAAATAAATATTAGTAAGAGACCTATTCATTGCCCGCACAAGTTTAGAAAGAGTCGTAATGGACTATGTGGAATCTCATTGAAACTTTTGCTTAATTTAATAAATATTAAATAGAATAAATACTTTACATGCTCGAGTTCCACTTAGATTTCAACCTTTAATTGGTTTCCAAAAATAAGTCAGACAAACGCGTGATCATATTATCTGACGGTAGAAGGTTGACAATGGAACATGCCTAAATGATGTCAGTTAAACAAATTCCGATGCTCATAATCAGCAGGTGCCTGCTCCGTCCTTTCTGTACACTTGACACATCGCAACAGAGATCGTCAGGCCTTTGTATCCAATATGCCACAAGCCCAGCTAATGTCCTCAAAAGATGTAACCGGGATTGAAATTTAACCTGTTCCTAAAAACTATGACCTCACGTTATAACATGATAATTTCATACACTGAGCAGCAAAAAAGATATTTCTCAACTTACGCAATTCTGTCAAGAACGCTGATGGCTTAAGTGGTAAGAACGTCCGCCTCGGATGCGGAAGGTCGCGGGTTCGAACTCCGCTCGAGTTATACCGAAGATTTATAAAATGGTACTAGCAGCAGAAACGCTTGACGCTCAGCATTCACAGGTTAGGTTTTATAACTGGTTTGTCCAAATATCAGAATATTGGGACATGATGCCACGTGTCTGCTGCATGATGCCCCAATGCTACAAATCACTATAAACTGTCACATTAAAAAATCTGAATCACACACACATACGCACGTAAGCATACACACACGTACACGCACACACACACACACACACACACATAATACTGCCAATACAACTGCTCAAACATCTTTTAGCTTAATCTTCCATAAAGTATGTTAAAATTCTAAGAATGCTATACGCAAATGCAAATCGGACAAGTCTTGTCTTAGGTCTCACTGGACTTCATTCGACGATGATCTATTCAGGACAAATAATAATAAAATTACATTAAAGATACAAATAAAAACTAACTATAGTCTGTGAACACATCCCCGTTTGTTTGTACCCCCCCCCCCCCTGCCGATTTCATTAACGAAAGGCATAAACAAAATTAAAAAAATCCATAAATCTTACTCAGTTCATTCATTGATTTATAAATTCTAACACGATTGCGACTAGGGTGTCCATAACACCTTTATCGTCTGTGCTTCTCAAGCTTAGCGGAAGTTTTCATACTGACACGACACCATATTTCACACAATTTGGGCAAATCTATTTTCCAGAGTGACGTATTTGCTCCTATTTGGTTACTCCCGGATACTTCCCTCAATTACGCATCCGCCCCTTCGATGAAAATGGACTTGTCCAAAAACTGGAAATTGATGTCGAGGACGGCCATGATTGTAACGAAAACTTCCGCAAAGCGTGAGACGCGCAGACGATAATGGTGTTATGGACACCCTGGTCACAACTGGGTTAGAATTTATAAATCAATGAATGAATTTAATAAGATTTATTGACTTTATATTGACTCAGCGTCCACACGAAGATCCGTATCTTCAAGAGCAACGTGTTGAGCGTCCTTTTGTACAGTTCAGAGTGTTGGAATCCCACTGCGAACATAGAACACAAGCTCTAAGTGTTTCAAACCAAATGCCTGCAACGCATAATGAGGATCTTCTGGCCAAACATGATCTCAAACGAGGAACTTCGGCACAGAGCGGGTGCAAGCACCATCTCTGAGATCATTGCAACTCGGCGATGGAGATTGCTCGGCCATGTTTGCAGAATGCCCCTGACTCACTACCAAGGGTGGCACTGAGATGGACCCCACAGGGGAAAAGGAACCGTGGCAGACCCAAAGAGACCTGGCGACGAACCGTGGAGAGAGACCTTAAGACCAGAGGACTCACCCTTCAGACCGCCCCAGCAATAGCTGCCGACAGACCGAAATAGTGCTCCCTTGCTGTTGCCTCAAGCACCAGACGGCGCAGAGAGGATTGATTGATTGATTGATTATTGAAAGAGTGTATTATTTCTGAACTATTACTGAGTATGACGTCGTATTTTACTATAATTAAGAATATATTTACAGTTAAATATAAATTTTACAACAGTTAAACTTTCCAATACATTATATTTAAGAATAGTACATTCATGTTGTGTTATAATGTGTGTAGGATTCAAATCCATCTTTTGTTGTACACTCTGTAGGAGATCCAAATCCATCTTGTGTTGTACAGTCTCTAGGAGATCCAAATCCATCTTGTGTTGTACAGTCTCTAGGAGATCCAAATCCAACTTGTGCTTTACGGTCTGTAGGAGATCCAAATCCATCTTGTGTTGTACAGTCTCTAGGAGATCCAAATCCATTATGTGCTGTTACCGTTAGAACAGTCAAGTGGCCATTTAGATTTGTCTCCCTTTTTTAAACTCTTCTTCATGAATATCAGTTTTCTTTTTGTTTTCGTTTTATGGTACGTCGAGGCGGGAATGTGAGCGCGCCTTCACAGCTCTTTTCGAAATTGAAGCCCACCACAGTGTGAGTAATTTTGTTAATGACTCGTAAATTTGATTTGTGATATGGACATTAATACATTAGTGAAACGTTTCTTTAATTTCATGTTTTGTAATGATTACATTTTCCATTTATTGCAGCTTTTTACCACATCACATCACGCACTCGCACACGCATATACACTCTAATTTCGATGAGAGTTCTCGTACAGAATAAACAGTATTTGAACATAACATGAGCTTTGTGTCTTGAATGCTGGAGAGTGCCAGGTTACGCTAGCTGCAATTTCTTCAGAGAAAAGGCAGTATACATTATATGTGGTATTATCTGTAAAAGATCCAAATCGACGACGCGTTGCATGGTCAGTATGAGATCCAAATCCAGGTCGTGGTGTATGGTCTGTAAGGAATATAAATCCCTATCGTGTTTTATGGTCTGTATGACATCAAAATCCAACGTATGTTGTATGGGCATTGTGACATCCAAATCCATGATGTATTGTATAGCCTATACGGGATCCAACTTTCTTTTTGTGCTGAATGGCCTGTATGATATTCATATCCATGTTGTGATGAATGGCAGTATGGGATCCAAACCCATGCTATGTTGTATGACTAGTATGTGATCTAAATCCATGACGTGATGTACGGTTTGTGTGGAGTCGAAATTAATGTTGTGTTCTATTTTTTCTGTAGAATCATAATACGTGTTGTATTGTATGATCTGTATAAGGTGCAAATCTATGTTGTGTTGTATGGTTTGTATGGGGATCCAAATCGATGTTGTGTTGCATGGCCTGTGTGGGATCCAATTACATGTAGTGTTGTATGATCTGTGTGAAATTCAATTACATGTAGTGTTGTATGGTCTATGTGGAATCCAATTCCATGTTGTGTTGTACGATCTGAGTATGATCCAAAGCCATGTTATTTTTTATTTTCTGTATGAGATCAAAATCCTTATTGTGTAGTATAGTTTGTATGAGATCCAGATCCATGTCGTGTTGGACGGTCTTTATGACATCCAAATCCATTTTGTAATGTATGGTTTGTGTGGGAACGAAATCCATGTTGTATTGTATGGTTTGCGTGGAATTCAAACGCATGTTGTGTTGAATGTTATGTGTATGCTTCAAATCCATAATGTGTTTTATGGTCTGAGATCCAAATCCATATTATGTTACAAATCTGCGTGGCATCTAAATATATAGTGTGGATGTTTTATGATCCATGTAGCATGCACTTTTGTGTTGAATGGTCTGTATGAGATCCAAACCCATGTTGTGTTATATTGTCTGTATGAGATCCCAATGAATGTTGTGCTGTATCGTCTGTGTAGGATCCTAATCCATGTTTGGTTGTATGGTTTGTGTGGGATCGAAATCTAAGTTGCTTTGTATTGTTCGCTAGTAATCCGGACCCATGTTGTCTTGTATGGCAGTATGTGATCCTACTGGACTGTGTGCTGAATAGCCTACATTAGATCCAAATTAACGTTGTGTTGAATTACCGGATATGATCCACATCCATGCTATGTTGTATGGCCGGTATGGGATCCTAATTCATGTTGTGTTGTGTTGTACGATCTGTATGAGATCCAAATTCATCTTTTGTTGTACGGTCTATGTTGGATCCAAATCTACGTTGCGGTGTATTTGTTATTTGTAGCTAAAACCCATCTTGTGTTGTATGGTCTATATGAAATCCTCGTCCATGTTATGTTGTACAGTATTTATGATATCCGAATCCATGTATTATATGGTCTGTGTTGGATCCAAATCAATGTTGTGCTTTATCGTCTGTATGAGATCGAAATCCTTGTTGTGCTCTATGATTTATGTCGGATCCCAATATAATTTCTGTTATATGGTATATGTAGGATCCAAATTCATGTTGTGTTTTATTATCTGTATGATATCAAAATCCATGTTTTGCTGTATGGTATATGTAGGATCCAAATCCATGTTGTGGTGTATAGACTTTGTTGGATCCATATTTTGTTGTATGGTGTGTTTTGGATCCACATCCATTCGTTTTGTATCGTCTGTATTATATAAAAATCGATTTTGTGTAATATGGTCTAAATGAGATCCAAATCGATGTTGTCATGTGTGGTCTATATGAGATTTAAATCCAGTTCGTGTTGTATGGTCTGTATGATATTCAAATCCAGTTCGTGTTGTATGGTCTGTGTGGGATCCAGATCCATGTTGTCTTGTATGGACTGTATGATATTCAAATCCATGTTGTGTTGTTGTATCGTCTGTATGAGATCCAAATCCATGTTGTGTTGCATGGTCTTTATGAGATCGAAATAAATGTGAAGCTGTATGGTCCATATAGAATCCTAATCCTTGCTGAATTGTTTGGACCTTTCTGAGATCCAATATAGGGTGTGTTGTAGGATAAGTTCAGGATATGCTGTATGGATTTCGTAGTCGCTAATCTATATTGTTTTGCATGGTCGGTGTATTATCGAAATCCATGTTGTGTTATATGGTCTGTGTGGGATCCGAATCTATAATGTGTTCTAAGGCGTGTGTACGATCCAAATCCAGGTTATGTTGAATGGTCTGTATGAGATCCAAATCAGTTTTGTGTTGTATCGTCTGTATTAGATCCCAATCCATGTCGTGTTGTAACGTCTGTATGGAATCTAAATCCATGGTGTGTTGTATGGTTCGAGAAGGATCCAACATCCATGTTGTATTGGATGGTCTTGTATGATATCCAAATCAATGTTGTGATGTATAGTATGTATTCGACTTTTATGAGCTGTTGACATGAACCATCCAACTTTTATGTTTTACACGTCATATTTTGCTTATTCAGATCGCTAAGCACTCTAAAACCCGGCTGATTCATTTCTTTCTAAAGTCAAAGTTCGTTCTATAGGTGTATTTATTTTTTGTCGATTGTGCAATTTGTATAATACTGTAACATCAGAATGTTATTTAAATGTAGGATACATAACAACTGGATAAACTCAGGTAGATGACCCCAGTATATTTAAATGATAGTAAATTAGTTGTAACAAAGAATACAGATGTACCATACTGTATCTGTCTCTGGCTGGTTCACAACATCCTCCCCCGCCAGATTGTGAATCTATTTAGGTTTTATCTTTTTCCTTTTACCATGTTTAACTTTTAATGCCATTATGAATAGACTTAAAGAACCAATCTTAGATGATAAACATATAAGATATGCGAATCAGGACGTTTTGGTACCGCCGATTTGGCACCAGCCGGTTTGACTCGACCAGTTTGACGCCGGCCGTTTTGGCACGGGTCGGTTTGGCGCCGAGCAATTGTTATTCCTGTTGAGAGGTAACCTCGATCAAAGAGATGTAATGTGTAAGTGAAATATAAAGTGTAAAATAAAAGTAAAATTATTCCAATGATCACTGATCAGCCTGTGTGTTATTAAAATAACTTTAACTATGTTATGTTCATTCATCAGTAGAATGAATTGGGCGTCATCTGCAGCTGTGTGAAGACATTTGTTTTTCAACTCACATCGCCACAAAATGTTAAGCTTATCGGCACTGTATTTATCAAATACGTATTAATATCCATCGTACACGTACTTTTCTTGACCACGCTTCGATTTCATAACGCTTATTTCCGAAAAAAAAAACGTTTACGTTCATACGTTTGAAAGCACACTTATATAAACAAACAATTATATAGAAGTGGATTTGAACCTGAATGGCTAAATCGTTAATCCTTTGCGTGGACTTCTTTTATTTTATCATTGCTTTCGTTTTCAAATATGAATAACACGTTAGACCTCAAAAGGTTAAGTTGTTAATCCTTAAGTGGTCATGACTCACAGGACAATATACCAATAGAGTCAATTATCTAAAGAGTCCTGCTTATAATGTTATTTCTTAATCCTTTTGTAAATGCCGACATGGCCTCTAATTATCTTAAGGATAACGTGTAATCTGTTGATGTTAATCCTTTTGTCGGTGCCAAAACGTCCGGAGCCAAATCGGCCAACGCAAAAACATCCAAGCGCCCAAACGGTCGCGCCAAGCCGGCAGGCGCTAAGATATGTATAGAGCTACATGCATAACTGGAAGGCTTAATTCATATCCGTTACAATTTTCAACATACCGCAGTGAGTGTGCGTGTATGTGTGTGATTTGGATTTTTAAAGTATCTTTAACAATGCTCATTCATATAGCTACAATTCCCGCAGTATGCAGTGTACAATGATATCTACCACTGGGGCATCATGCCGCATACATGTAGCATAATTTCACACCAAGTAACATTATCCTGACACCAGGACTACTTGTCCTAACAGTAACGTCGTGATGCTCAGCGCCTAACAAGGCATCTGTCAGTACCATAGCTTGTCTTCAGTACGACTCGGTTAGAGTGCAAACCCGCGACCTCACACATCCGATGCGGACGCTTTAACCACAAGAACACGGACAAATCAATAAACTGATGGATATTAAGCTGAAAATATGTGCATACACGATAGGTAGATGGATGGATGGATAGATGGATGGATGGATGGATGGATGGATAGATAGATAGATAGATAGATAGATAGATAGATAGATAGATAGATAGATAGATAGATAGAAGGATGGACGGATGGAAGAGTGAAGCTTTTATGCAGAATACTCTTTGATCCCCTCAACGTTCAACACCTTGCAATATTCTGAACTTTTAAGGTGCAGATTTCTTCATTTGCTTCTTGAAACTGGAGAAAGAGTAATACCTACTTACGCTTGTACTCATAGCGTATCACACTAACAAAACCCACATTCCATGTGTTTCCCTAGAAAAACAAAATGTTATGGTGTCTATCCCTCTCTCAAGTAAAAGTATATTTTATCCATTCCACCCTATTATTGTGACTTTAATGTCTTAAAATCAGTATAATAAAAATGCTAAAACCAGTAAGTTTCGTAAACTTCAATACATATTGTATATCCTTAGAATACAGAGCGATAATATACGAATGATTTATGTTCTTGCAATTTAATCCCAAATAATCTTATAATTGCTAACGCAAGTCTTAATAAATAAATTTCTGAATAAGCGTTAGTGGTAGTATAAATAATTTCAAACGCTGAAATGTTTACGTGTTTATGATGGTTTTTGTCTTGGGGATAATCCAACAGTCTGTTTTGGAATCACACTAATATACTTCCAGAAGTCTTTGTTTAAATCACTATAATTCCATAGTCAAAATATATCTCCAAGAATATTTTTATGTGCACTCTTTAATATCAGTGAATTAATAATATAAACAAATTCCAGCCTAAATAACGTTGTGGACACAACAATTGATTCTACTTCAATCTTACAGCATGAATGGATAATTTCTAGATAGAAAAGATTATATAGTCCTCTACTTAAGCTCAGATCACAATTAGCATTTCCACCAAAACAAATTTTAACTATTTCATTATGGGAGGTTCCAAATGTTTCTAGTTATAGTAGAAAGTCCGGTACTAAACATATAATATAAACTGTGGGAAGCAACATGTAGACAAGACATTTAATGGGGAATACAATATGTTATTGTCAGCCACTTTTATTCGAGGCACTAAAGAACACGGCTCGTTTTGTCTTATGGTATATCCGCATAATTAAACTCTAGTGATACCCTTTAGTATTTTTCTTTGCTTACAGTTTTAATATGCTTTTTGCTCTTAATTAAAATCTTTTCCATTGTTCTTGTTATTTTGTGAAATATTTATCAGTATACGTTTGTGTATCTTTATATTTTGTGAATTTATCTTCTCCAGTGATTTGGGATCCTTCGTTTATTTTTGAGTTCTTCTCACAACATGTACCATTTATTTATTTCAGGTTTGATTCAGGTTATATGCAACTAATGACGAAAACATATTTTAAATCAATGTTGGAAAGTTTAATTGATTTTTATAGTACAACTATATCTAAATAAGACAACAATAGATGGAAGAAATACGCATGCTTCAGTTATGACGAATATATGGATAAAATTGAGTTCAACAAAAGCGGCTTAAGTACAACACCTTTGTATATCAATTTTAAGTGAGGTTTTGACGGTTTTCTTCATCATTTTCTTTGAGTGCTTTTTCAACGTCCTGGTTTTATTATGCTTATTGTTTTTAATCGCAATACGGAAATGTTATCACCTTACCTTTAATGTTAAAACTGGTAATTCAAGCCTAATCAATGCAAATCCCTTAAAGTATTTATTTATGTTTGCTATGGCAACACTCGTCTTTCAACTGCCAGTAATCTATTTCAGCTATCAACAGGAATATATGTATTAATCAGATTATTGCTAGCATTACTACATCTGACAATATTTTAGTTGATTTAGTACTTACATAAAATAAATATTTTTAAAACTATTTTAGCCATTTTTTCCAGAAATTATTCAACTCTTTGTCAGTTAAATGTTTACCAGTTTTGTATCATCCATGAGCAATTTGATATACTAATTTGCATTTTTTGCTTGTGCAAGTCTGACTTTTATTAAATGTATTAATGTTCTTTGCCTAGTAAAACCGAATACATTTTAAGTTGTTTTGGGTCCAATTAAAGAGCATACTAAAACAGACCGTAGTTTGGTCAAGATTGTAAATACTAGTTCTAAATTTCTTTTTAAAAGAACTTTATATGAATATTTTAAAGCAATAACGAATCAAAATTTGATAACAAAAATGTTATATGTATTAAATGGGGGATTTGAAACTCCAGAACAATTAAATACACAAGTAGCTGATCAATACCACAATAAAAACAATTTATCAAAAATCTATGATTGATGGGTGAAACACAATATGACTCGAATTCAGTGGTTTTAGCCAAAGAATAGCTACAATTATAAACAGTTTTTCTAAAGTTGCTTTTATGTTTTGAGGGGTATTGCATAGTTTAATTTAATTCAGTCCTTCATGTTTCTCTTGTAATATTCATTTCACCTGCCAAACGCAAACTATAAACATTTTAGTTTCTAAACTGTTTCTCTTTAAGCGTTGTATATTGTCTCTCCTTTGGCTTGACTTTTGGAGCTAGCGTATTTTAAATGCCATCTATTATTGTCCATGTATCAATCATGGTATTCGTCAGCATCCGTGGGGTTGGGAAACAGACAACTTTAGAGCAAGTACATTTTTGAAAAACAAAAGTGTTTCCTACGAAAATAAGGTACCAAGCAAATAATGTCAAATCGAAGCCTCTATCTAACCGAGTGTTTCTCTAATTGGGTTTGGTTTTATTTACTTTATCGTTGGCGTTAGTGTTTTAGTGTTTTTAAAAATGTATCTCCTCTTTTATTCCGTTTCCCGTTTGCTTTCTTTAATGCCATTCAGCCAGATGAACCAACAACACCTTACACAGCGGTTTTGCGACAGCTGGTGCAGCAGCATTATTAACGCTGGGATAGCTGCAAGAAGTACTAATATACCACCTTGTTTAACCACATTTTAAATTGAATTCTAAGAAAGAAGGAGTGAAACTCCTCTTTCTGATTCTAAAGCTTTGTTAAAATGTTTAAGCTGAGGTTTTGTTAATGATAATGTGTTTGGACCAACTATAGTAACTTGATCTATCTTCAAAATCATTTATTTTCCGCATTTACTTACAAGACTTTATTTTAATTTTAGCAACAGGGATGGTGGGCCTACCTCATAACAGTGGCGTCCATTTGCTAAACTAAGGCATCTTTCAAAAATAGTTTTAATAACATCGACTAAATCAAAATCTGACATCGGCGTTATTAAATCGTCCCTGGAAGTCTCAGGTCGATTCCATACGTGACAGGACTGCCAGGAAGTCTTAGACCCTTTACTCTTTTTAAATCCTTTTCAGTTTTTTAATTTGACCTGGATTCAGAGTAACATTTACATGACGATATGACATATCTAATATTACAATTGATCTAATTGTGTTAAATTATTTTTACTGGTGCATTAATGAATCTCATTCGTTCACCAGCACATGCAAGTAACATCGATTTATTACTGAGTATAACAGCAATTGCTCTGTAATTAGGGATAAGCGGTCTGGATCAGCCTGAAGAGTTACACAAGCCCGGAAGTGCATATCAACGACAGTATGTCGTGTTAAATCAAGATGTTCCATCGAAAACTAAAAAATCGGATACATTTTAGTAGAATCTAATTGTGAAATTTGCAGACCAGTATCTGATCACTTTCCATAAATGTCATGAAACGATGATATGCACGTGCTATTTGGTTTTGTCTAAAATTAAGTAAAATATCCTCAGCTGGCTCTTATTTGCCGTTTATTCCTAATGAGGATTCAGAAACACCGAGATTTTCAAATATCATATCCGCTCTTGAGATTTTAGTCGTGCTTGATCTTGTAGCGCAATAGATATATGTCATGGCGCAGAAACACCTTGTTTTGATGCTAAATGCCAAGTAAATATACCGTTAATATTACTATGAATAGTATATGTTGTTGTTGCTAGCCATGATAGTAAGGCTTTACGACCTGTATCCATAAATGACAATAATAATTTATCCTCCTCATTCATCGATGGAGTAATTACTGGCATCCACATTAAGAGTTTTGATAATACTACGTTACCAGCATCAGCAACACCAGCACTTCGCCAGATCGCATCATTATCATCACCTATTCTTACAAGCACTACTGTGTGTTTAGCTCCAAAGATAGCCTTTCTAACATTTCTATTAAAACAGAAAATGTGAGACAGTGGAATTGTACATGAACATCTACGTTCTACTAGCAACATTGATACACGTGTTGCAAATCCTAAGTTGTAAGTAGCACTAACACCTTTTATAATGTCTAAAGCACCAGCTGGTCTATTTCCAAGTTCAAGATTCACCGGTTGTTGATCAGCAGTATTTTGTGGTGTCTGTAATTTACCATACTGAACATGATCATCGTTATCAGTAATATCCTTAGCAAACATCTTTGAGGGACCGACTGATCCTGTATAATCATCAGAATATCTCGCTACAACTAGTATTACTTTAGCAACGTCAACATCCCTCTGAATAGATTCAATCTCTCTTTCATCAATCATATATGTAACGCCATTAAACAGCGCCATAATCCATTTTGAACAAACCAACTTGCCATTTTTCTATGCGTGTATCGTAT
Source organism: Unio pictorum (assembly GCA_030141615.1). Classification (NCBI taxonomy): domain Eukaryota; kingdom Metazoa; phylum Mollusca; class Bivalvia; order Unionida; family Unionidae; genus Unio; species Unio pictorum. The sequence continues at coordinate 10,279,759 of JARLTB010000184.1, read as the reverse complement.
TAGCTTCAACATTTGTTACAAGTTCGCCTTCTACTTCAAACAATGATTCAACGGGTAAAAAATATATACCTATATCCTGAACTTGAAGTTCAATTTTTTACTGATTGATTTGGTTGTATTGTATCACAAGAATAAAAATGATAATAATGTACAGATTCATTTTTGAGAACCGGTGCGTCCATATCGAATGCTGCGTCAGGTATACGTTTACAAATTTATTATATATTTCTCGATCTAAATCGTGATCTCGCTGATCTTGTCAATCCACGTCTTGCTATTAAATGTGCAGTAATATTTCCTTGTACTTCATCAGATCCTTGAATCATCAAGGATGCCAGTTTTTTGTATCTGCGGCTTGGTTTATTTTTACTGACCTTTGAGGGCATAATTTCAGCAGATGGTAATTGTGCTGGCGGTGATTTACTTCGTAGTAAACATGCTCGTCTCTCCTTGGCTGCAGTACACGCCTTACTAGCAACGTTACCAATAACACCAGGAGCTTTTTTCACCAATAACTGTAATAACCTTCATCGAAAATTGTTTTGCAATTTGAACTATATTGGGAGCCATTCTTGCAAATAACCCTTGAATAGCATTACCAAGACCGTCAACATAAATTGCTTTATAGACTGGTAAACGCGAATTTGTTACTCGGACCATTACAGGTCCACGGTGTCGTTGATGTAAGATCATTTTATTTGTTATCGTTATATCTAATCAGATAATTGGTCACTATGGTAACCATCAACGAGATCGTCGATAAATTCCCGGTATATGCTAATTTCCTTGATACCACCTTGAAAGAATCGTCGACAAATATCAGCAGCTTATTTAAATATTTCGGGAGAATTATTTCGAGCCAACGCTCCTCTTATGAGAACTTTTAATCATGCAATATCGGAAAGAATATTATTTGGGCAGGCAATAAGACCATTTTCTTCTGATGTAATCAGCAAAGAAATACCACTTTCAGCTGCTCCTTCTTCCTGGTTTGTTTCCCTTTCTTCTTATATAGGCTGAAGCGTGCCTTCTACTTCTTCTTTTTTAGTTGTTTTTCAAACTTCTGACAACAATCTTTATGGGGGTAAAAAAGATAGTTGTTGTTCTTTTTGTAGCTGCTAATAAAAAGGTTTCTACTAGGTGTTTGTAGTTCTTATTGTTGAAGATATTCTAAGTAAAATCTATTTCCGTCGTTAATATGCTAAATGTATACTTCATCATCATTTCTCGCCTGTTTTGTTTTGTCATTAAACAGACGATATGGCCATTTAAAATAACTATCAGAATGTATGTTAATATATTTAGGTTTTAAAATTTTAGATTTTTAATTTTTAAAAAATATTATATGCAAAATGAGAACAATACTTTTCTTTAACTCCATACATTACTCAATATGCCTTCTCTAAATGTTTTAATCCGATCGACATTTTCCTTTATCACTTTAGGTTTAGGTGCAAGTTATTCCTTCACGTCAGTGATTTCAGTACGAACTTTACCTATACCCTCAAGTATTTCTTAAAGGAGTTTGAGCTGCAGCCATATCGGTTAGACGTTCTCGTAAAAATCATATTGTTTATTTAGTTCTAGCAGCTGTTTTTGAAGTCTGTTCAGCACTTGGTTTCGATACTGGGAGAAGATCCTCCTGAATGGCAGTTGTAACTGTTTAAAGAGCTTTTGTAACGGGTTTGATTAATTGTGATGTGCCTTCTGCAAAATCAACTTGAGATTCTTGTCGTTCTTGTAATTTTTTCCTGACAGACTCACAGACAGGTATAAATTTCTTAATCGCTGCTAGTCTTTCTCATGCCCATCTAGTTGCTAACGCTTCGCCAACCGTTATTGATATATGATATGATCTAATTCTTAGCAGCATATATGATGTAACCTCAAATACGTACCCATGGGGTAAACACACACGCATAATTAAAATAAACGCACAAATGACTGTTAAAGTAACATAACTAACCGCCAAGAGTTACTCTTGGAGAGAAACTCTCGGTTGGTTAGAAGCTTCGGTTTGCATTATTGACGTTATTATTTTTTCGTTTATGTACGAAGCCTTAGTCTATTAAATACATGTTTCGTCTGGCTTATTAAAACTAAGTGTACCATATCATACGATTCAAATTTTGTTGTTGAGTCGTCACTACCAGTTTCATTTCAGTTTACAAATTTAGTAAGCGCTGGCATGTTTGTTGTAGCGACGATGCTTCGATGAGTGCCAGAAAAAGGCACTAAAATATACGGGTATTCAGGCAAAGTCCTTAACAAGCAAACCAACTGCTTATTAACTTAATAAGCAGACTGTGTTTTATACATTTAAGCAACAAAACTATTTCTTGACAATTCGACTGTGATAATTTATTTGATATTAATTAACTTAAGTGTAAGTTAATATTTTCTTAAAATGGCTAGAACCAAATAAACATATAGTCCTTGTGCAGAACTGGACATTCACAAGCGAAACAGAGTTCTTACAATAAATATTGATTTCATTATAAAATGTAATCTGTCTATATGAGCAAATGGTGTATTGATAGGTTTCCTGTCGCGAAACGAACAGATCCTTACGAAAAAGAAATATAATACGCTAAACATGAAAGGCTGCAAATATATATATATATATATATATATATATATATATATATATATATATATATATATATATATATATATATATATATATATATACCTTAATGATTGCTTAGATAAGAATAAACTTACTGAAAAAGACATTTAATACAAATTATGCTAAAGATGCACTTAGACGTTTAACTCTCTCTCTCTCTCTCTCTCTCTCTCTCTCTCTCTCTCTCTCTCTCTCTGTTCGTATAGTGTATAATAATATATGTGCCTTTATACACCTTATTTGATATTAAGCCAGGTAGATTACCCCTTATCTGGATGAAATGTGTCGAGATGACATCTATGACATTCATCATACGGCTATACTGACAGGTATTAAGTCAAAAACCCAAATATGTATCGTTCATTATGGTCCAAGTCAACAAAATGTACAAGTTACTACGGACAAGATCACCCATGAGCAGACGAGATGTACGAGCAGGTAGAAGGAGGTCATTAAAGGATCATCATGCCGCTTAGAAAATATTTATTGAGTGTTAAGTCAAGAATCCAAACATTTAGTTTACTGATTGTTATCGCCAAAGTAATCAAATTTTCTTACGGACAAAGCTACCCAGTCGCAGGAGGGATGTACGAACAGGTAGACGGGTGTTATTTGAGGGGATCATGAGGTTAAATCAAACCTGAGTTATACAGGATTCCATTAACGGAAATATTGGCTTATTTGCGTAATCAAATGAAGTTTGATAATAATTAAGTGTTATATATGCACTGGTGTAATTGCTCATTAAAATTAGGTAAATATATATAAAATAGCATTGCCTACTTGTGGGTATTAAAGATAAAAGCTGAATTTCTTGAAACCCCGACGAGTCGATTACATCTACTTCAAAACATATAAGGAGAATTATTGAAGTAGTTTTAGTCTGAAAATTTTTAAGTTATATCGTGATTTAAAAGTTAGAAAAATGTAATCATAATACAACTATTTATATGGTTTTTTACAAACGTTTCAAATATCAAATTAAACTATACAATAATTCTAACAAAATTACGTAGATGCCAATTAAAGTAATCTTGTCTATATGTATTTTTATCACTGCCTCTATTGGTGCTCATTGTACCGTATGGAATGCCAAAAAATCCTATTGGTCGAAGACAAAGGTGAGCATTCAACTAATTTACGTACAGAAGTTCCATATCCCTCGTTTATTTTAGGGCTTTTATGGAATATATGTAGGAATATTTCGCATAAACATCAGACCGAAATATGAGTGCTACACTGCCTACTATATCAGAGCGATATTCCACCAAACACAATTGTGCTTTAGGAGAAAGCAGGCAACGAATTGTCTGCTTAAAGTAAATGTCCGACTTCAAGATGTATTCATTATTCCTGCAGTTCTGCGATAATCTTCAACTTACGCTAAATTGCTCGGCCGTTAACATGACTTTATTATTAAATAAAGGCAACATAAGAAGCCGGAGTAAACTGTTGCCCTTTGACAAGCAGCTTCCACCCCCTAGTAAATACTAGAAGCTAGAATTTAAAAACCTTGGGCGACGGGTGTCTCTGCCACACCTCTACTCTTCACCCACCAGATTATGACGGTTCACCTAATTTTGTTTTGATTTAATGGAAGCACTGCACTATTATATCTTCATATTAAATTCAATCTGGTGTGCCATTAGTCTGTTCAAAGATCTCTTACTGAGCAAACGTTAAGTAAAATTTACAGTTACTAATACTCGATGCATTGTACATTTAGCTTTGTAAATCTCGCTATAATGATCACCTAGCAAGGTTGTTTAATTCATGTTCGTTCTAGTAGTTGTTGTAGGGTTTAACGCAATTTTTCAGCACACGATAGGCTATACATGGCGGCAAGTAACCCACAAGAAGCTAACGGCAAGCTTTCTCACACACCCACATTGGCCGAATCTGAGACTTGAACGCAGCAGACAGAGGTGAGATGGCAGATATCTGTAACGGAGAGCGCTTTAGACCATTAGGCCACTCGGGGCCCCTTTCTTCTACTTGTCTAGAGGCCACAGCTATAAAAGGCGAAATAATTACATATATTGATTTACGGAAGGATAAAGGCGGATAAATGAATAAATTGAAAGATTATACATTGACGATGGATGGATGGATGGATGGATGGATGGATGGATGAGTGGGTGGGTGGATGGATGGATGGATGGATGGATGGATGGGTGACTTGTAGTGTCAAGTTCATGTTCAGTTTACACATTTTTGACCTTCCCCACGGAAGTATGGCATAAACCGCTGTCCTCAACGTTGACCTGTATGCCGTATTTATCTGCACATAATACGTCCGAAGGAGAGTGTTAGCAGTGAACATGATATGGCCGTGTCTGTGTGTAAATGAATGATTACTGCAGGTTTTGTATGCATTGTCACAGAATTAGGCGAAAATTGAATTTATTTCTTCTAGAATTACAAACTAATGTCACCATTTTTTTTTGTTTCGTCGTACATGCGTTACCTGGGGTGAATAAGTGGTTTTTTTTCAAGGTAAGCGACGTGTAACGATTTGCATGTGCCTGACTACGAATCACTTGAAGTCAGGAACATTAGAATCACGGGGTGCACGGGAATTTTGCCGTGAATTCTGCTCACCTATTTGAGGATATATAAGGCAGAATAATTCTGATAAGATTACGGGTCCAAAAGTATCTTATCACAGGAGAGATAGCTCGTCATTCTTTCTCCAGCCAAAGGGGTGAGTGTTAAGTTTATATTTCGTTTTATTGTGAATTTTATTCAGTTTATCATTTAATGTAATGATGCCTTTATTTCAATGCAGATTTAAAACGTGGAATATTTGTAATTACTAGTCACTATTAGACTTTAAATGCAATAGCGTAATCTAATTTTTAGATTGTTTTAGGAACAATTATTATTAGTTTGGTTTCTTTATTGTAGCTGATTTGTAGCGGAACGTCTCTGAATGTCTCTGATTTGTAACAGAACGTCTCTGATTTGTAGCGGAACGTCTCTGATTTGTAGCGGAACGTCTCTGAATGTCTCTGAATTGTAGCTGAATGTCTCTGAATTGTAGCTGAATGTGATTGATTGTGCCTTGATTGTGCTGTTTAATTGTGCGATCGAATTGAGGTATCTGACTCTCTGTCTGTCGGATTGTCTGTCCGTCTACGTCTGTCGTGATGTGTAAATATCCGAAAATCTAGAAGTCTTAATGTCCGAGTGTCGGAGCTGTCCAGAGGTGTAAACGTCCGTGGTAGCATCTAGGTATTTGGGACCGATGTTTCTAGTAGATGCTGTACGTATAACTGTGGTGGATCCGTGAAGTGCAAGTGACCGATTAAAGTATTGAGTCAACCCTAGGTATTCGGAGAAGCTTGGCGGCGATTCAACAGTTGGTGAGTCGTACGGTTGTACAGGGTCGAGACAAATGTGTGTGTTGCAATTGTAGTACAATTGAATACATTGTTATATTTACACATAGTTACTTTGAATCACAGTAGTATTTCAAGGGATTACATGAATCTCAATAAAAGTTAGCAACTTGATTAAATACATGTATATGTTTGTGCTAGTTGTCGCAATCCATACGTGCGAGAGTATAGTTTGATGTTTGTATTTGTTATCGCAATTTATACTTGCGTTAATATAACTTTTGTAAAGGTTCTTGGATCTGTGTATAGTCCAGGAGATTCCTTGGATCTGTGTTTATTTTGTATTAATGTTTAATTTATTTTTGAATTGTGAATAGTTGTGAAGCGTGATTGTTGGTTGAATGCATGAGTTATTGTGTTCATACATCATTATTTTTCATTAATAATTTATTTCATAAATTTACATTATCTTTCACATATTGTGTTTGTGTTGTTCATTTAATCCACCATCCACTCGGTAATAATTCTGTTACAATGGTGTCAGAAGTGGGATCGCTGGATTAAGTGAACTGTCAACCATTTTTGTGAAAGTATACATTTAATGTTTATATTTGAGCGTGACCTTCTTGACAAGATAATACTCAAGTAGGGGTTTATTTTTGTTTAGTTTAACTAGGTCCGTGTGTCCAGTATAAACGTATTTAAAGCATTGGTTTGGTTACCTTCATCAGGAAGATAAGGTCAGCCTGTGGTATATATATATATATATCTATATTCATATTACAATTGTCATGTCATCCCTTAAGGACCTGGTTGCCTTAGGCAAAGAATTTGGATATGAAGGTGAAAGTTTAAGGAAATTTATTCAGGAAGAACAAGCCCGGGAAAGGGAAGAAAGGGTAAGAGCAAGGGAATTAGAAAGGGAAAAAGGGGAAGCCGAAGAAAGGAAACGGGCATTAGAAAGGGAAGCCGAAGAAAGGGAAAGGGAATTAAAAAGGGAATTAGAAAAGGAAAAAGGGGAATCCGAAGAAAGAAAACGGGCATCAGAAAGGGAAGCCGATGAAAGGAAATGGGCCTTCCAAAGGGAAAAGATAGAATTAGAGAAGCAGGCCGAAAAGGACAGGATAGGATGGGAAAGGGAAGCGGAGGAAAGGCGAATAGAGTTAGATAAACGAGCAAAAGTAGAAATGTTAGAGTTAGAGGAAACAGCAAAGCAACGGGATCATGAGCGTAAGGTAGAATTAGTAACAGCTGGAAAATTGAGAACACGATTCTGCCTCTAGCAAATTAAGGGGCCCCAAACTACCTCCCTTTGACGATGAAAAAGATAACATTGATAGCTATCTTCATCGGTTTGAGCGGTATGCCGAAAACCAGAAGTGGAGTCAAAATGACTGGGCACTGCATCTTAGTGCTCTATTAAAAGGTAAAGCGCTGGATGTATACTCACGACTTCCTAGAGACGATGTGTTTAAGTACGACGTCCTAAAGGAAGCACTTCTTAAAAGGTACGAGCTCACTGAACAGGGTTTTCGTAAAAAGTTCAGGTATAGCAAGCCCGATAAGGGAGAAACCTTTGGTCAGTTCACCGTTAGAATTGCGAACTATTTTGAGCGGTGGATTGAATGCGGCAAATCGGTGAAAACGTTTGAAGGGTTGACTGATTTCTTGCTCAGAGATCAATTATTTAATACAGTTGGACGAGAATTAGATCAATTTCTGAAAGAGAAAGTCTTCACAAACGTAAAAGATATGGCTAAGCAAGCCGATTTCTTTGCCGAAGCTCATGGGGGAACCCAGAACGTGGTTTCAAAAGATTTTAAGTCTGGAAACCAGTCTGCGAGACCGATGCCTAGGGAGCTTGTGAAATCAGCTGAGGCAAATAGGTCAGTTAGGAATCCAGGTATTCAGCGTCTGCAATGTTACTTGTGTAATGCATGGGGTCATGTTCAAAAAGACAGTCCTAAAAGAATGGGACTTGTACATAAGGTAGCAGTGGCTATACAAAGTAAAAGTATATCTGATAATATCGTACAGGTAGAACCATGTATTCATTCGCTTGGCACGTGTCTATTTCCCGAAGCGCGTGTACCAACCGCGAGAGGGTTAGTCAATGGTCGAGAAGTCGTAGTATTACGTGACACTGGTTGCACGGGCGTAGTGATCAAACGTAGTCTCGTGCAGGATAACCAAATGCTCGGCTGGGAGTCCCCATGTATGTTACTTGATCAGACGATCGGTCGCATTCCCGTAGCAAGGATCACGGTAAAAACACCTTTCCTCAAGGAAACTGTTGATGCCCTTTGTATGGAAAACCCTATTTACGATCTGACGATCGGTAATGTTGAAGGTTCCCGTCTTCCAACCATGGCAGATTTTAAGATACCTTTGTCCCAGGCAATCGAAACGCGAGCGCAAACACGGCGAGAGAAAACCGCGTTTCATAAATTAATAGTCCCTGAATCGATTTCAGGAATTTCGCGTCATGAGTTCAAACGAGAGCAAGAACGTGATGAATCCATCAAAACAGTTGTTGAGAAAATCGCCTCCGGCGCGATTAAACACTGCTAGGGTGGGGGTAGCTCGAGATTCGTACGCAAGAACGGATTAATTCATAGGGAGTTTAGAGCTCCGGAGGGTAAGAAGTATTGGCAAGTGGTCGTACCCCAGAGATATAGATCTCAAGTACTTAGGGTGGCGCATGAGTCTAGCATGGCGAGACACCTAGGTAAGGCTAAGACCACTAGCAGAATAGTCGCTGAATTCTACTGGCCCGGTGTTAATGGCAATGTCACACGGTTCTGTAGGTCGTGCGACATATGTCAGAAAACCGTATGTAAGGGAAGGGTCACAAGGGTGCCCTTAGGACAGTTGCCATTAATAGATACACCGTTTAAAAGAGTGGCAGTAGATATTGTAGGACCAGTACACCCAGTTACCGAAAGAAAGAATCGGTATATTCTTACTCTTGTTGACTACGCGACCAGATACCCCGAAGCCGTAGCGTTACCAACTATTGAAACGGAAAGGGTAGCTGAAGTGTTAGTTGATATCTTCAGTAGGGTAGGGGTGCCAGAAGAAATCCTCACAGATTGTGGTGCCCAATTCACCTCTGACCTCATGGGTGAAAAAAAATAAGTAGGCTGTTATCCATCAAACAGCTAAACACTACCCCATACCATCCGATGTGTAATGGACTGGTAGAGAAGTTTAATGGTAACCTGAAAAGCATGCTACGAAAAATGTGCGCGGAACGCCCGCAAGACTGGGACCGTTATTTGAACGCTGTTCTGTTCGCGTACCGTGAAGTACCGAAGGAAAGTTTAGGCTTTTCACCCTTCGAACTGTTGTACGGTAGAACAGTTCGAGGCTCGATGCGGATACTACGCGAACTATGGACTGGTGATGTCGCGAACGAGGAAATAAAAACAAACTTACCAGTACATGTTAGATCTGCGAAATAAACTTGAGAGTACATGCCAGATGGAACGTGACGAATTAATTAAATCGGGGCGCAGATATGCCAAGTATTATAACCGCAGAGCGCGAAATAGGAAATTTCTTGTAGGAGAGCAGGTTCTATTGCTTCTTGCAACAAGCTCAAATAAGTTATTAGTCCAGTGGAAAGGTCCCTATGAAGTTAAAGAGGTAAAAGGTGACACGGACTATAAAATTGACATGGACGGTAATTTAAAGACATTCCATGCTAACATGCTCAAGTTGTATATCAAGAGACAGAGCGACAATGTTTACTGCAAGAGCAAGACGACAGTAAGTTACCCGTAGCTTACTCAAGTAGGAAATTGCTACCCAGGGAGAAAAAATTCTTCCGTTATAGAAAGGGAATGTTTGGCCGTAGTATGGGGAATTGGGAAGTATCACGCATATCTATTTGGGAGAGATTTCGTTCTCGAGACTGATCACCAACCCCTACTGTATTTAAATAAGGCCAAGGTCGCTAACGCTCGGTTGATGCGTTGGGCGCTGACACTACAACCTTATTGCTTCCTTGTAGAAGCAATAAGGGGAGTAGAAAATATAGGGGCAGACTACTTGAGTAGGGCATGATGGGAAATTTTTATGAATTTACCCAGTATTAAAATCCAGATTGTAGTATAACCAGTGGAAATGTTGTAAGATATCATCAGTAGTTATTTTTCTTCTATTTTGTGTTAGTTTTAAAAATGCGTACATTTTTATTCTTAGGGGGGAGGTATTGTCACAGAGTTAGGCGAAAATTGAATTTATTTCTTCTAGAATTACAAACTAATCTCACCATTTTTTTTCTTTCGTCGTACATGCGTTACCTGGGGTGAATAAGTGGGTTTTTTTTCAAGGTAAGCGACGTGTAACGATTTGCATGTGCCTGACTACGAATCACTTGAAGTCAGGAACATTAGAATCACGGGGTGCACGGGAATTTTGCCGTGAATTCTGCTCACCTATTTGAGGATATATAAGGCAGAATAATTCTGATAAGATTACGGGTCCAAAAGTATCTTATCACAGGAGAGATAGCTCGTCATTCTTTCTCCAGCCAAAGGGGTGAGTGTTAAGTTTATATTTCGTTTTATTGTGAATTTTATTCAGTTTATCATTTCATGTAATGATGCCTTTATTACAATGCAGATTTAAAACGTGGAATATTTGTAATTACTAGTCACTATTAGACTTAAAATGCAATAGCGTAATCTAATTTTTAGATTGTTTTAGAAACAATTATTATTAGTTTGGTTTCTTTATTGTAGCTGATTTGTAGCGGAACGTCTCTGAATGTCTCTGATTTGTAGCGGAACGTCCCTGAATGTCTCTGAATTGTAGCTGAACGTCTCTGAATGTCTCTGAATTGTAGCTGAATGTGATTGATTGTGCCGTGATTGTGCTGTTTAATTGTGCGATCGAACTGAGGTATCTGACTGTCTGTCTGTCGGATTGTCTGTCCGTCTACGTCTGTCGTGATGTGTAAATATCCGGAAATCTAGAAGTTGAATGTCCGAGTGTCGGAGCTGTCTAGAGGTGTAAACGTCCGTGGTAGCATCTAGGTATTTGGGACCGATGGTTCTAGTAGATGCTGTATGCTGTCTGTACGTATAACTGTGGTGGATCCGTGAAGTGCAAGTGACCGATTAAAGTATTGAGTCAACCCTAGGTATTCGGAGAAGCTGGGCGGCGATTCAACAGTTGGTGAATAGTATGGTTATACAGGATCGAGACACATGTGTGTGTTGCAATTGTAGTACAATTGAATACATTGTTATATTTACACATAGTTACTTTGAATGACAGTAGTATTTCAAGGGATTACATGAATCTCAATAAAAGTTAGCAACTTGATTAAATACATGTATATGTTTGTGCTAGTTGTCGCAATCCATACGTGCGAGAGTATAGTTTGATGTTTGTATTTGTTATCGCAATTTATACTTGCGTTAATATAACTTTTGTAAAGGTTCTTGGATCTGTGTATAGTCCAGGAGATTCCTTGGATCTGTGTTTATTTTGTATTAATGTTTAATTTATTTTTGAATTGTGAATAGTTGTGAAGCGTGATTGTTGGTTGAATGCATGAGTTATTGTGTTCATACATCATTATTTTTCATTAATAATTTATTTCATAAATTTACATTATCTTTCACATATTGTGTTTGTGTTGTTCATTTAATCCACCATCCACTCGGTAATAATTCTGTTACAATGGTGTCAGAAGTGGGATCGCTGGATTAAGTGAACTGTCAACCATTTTTGTGAAAGTATACATTTAATGTTTATATTTGAGCGTGACCTTCTTGACAAGATAATACTCAAGTAGGGGTTTATTTTTGTTTAGTTTAACTAGGTCCGTGTGTCCAGTATAAACGTATTTAAAGCATTGGTTTGGTTACCTTCATCAGGAAGATAAGGTCAGCCTGTGGTATATATATATATATCTATATTCATATTACAATTGTCATGTCATCCCTTAAGGACCTGGTTGCCTTAGGCAAAGAATTTGGATATGAAGGTGAAAGTTTAAGGAAATTTATTCAGGAAGAACAAGCCCGGGAAAGGGAAGAAAGGGTAAGAGCAAGGGAATTAGAAAGGGAAAAAGGGGAAGCCGAAGAAAGGAAACGGGCATTAGAAAGGGAAGCCGAAGAAAGGAAAAGGGAATTAAAAAGGGAATTAGAAAAGGAAAAAGGGGAATCCGAAGAAAGGAAACGGGCATCAGAAAGGGAAGCCGATGAAAGGAAATGGGCCTTCCAAAGGGAAAAGATAGAATTAGAGAAGCAGGCCGAAAAGGACAGGATAGGATGGGAAAGGGAAGCGGAGGAAAGGCGAATAGAGTTAGATAAACGAGCAAAAGTAGAAATGTTAGAGTTAGAGGAAACAGCAAAGCAACGGGATCATGAGCGTAAGGTAGAATTAGTAACAGCTGGAAAAGGAGAACACGATTCTGCCTCTAGCAAATTAAGGGGCCCCAAACTACCTCCCTTTGACGATGAAAAAGATAACATTGATAGCTATCTTCATCGGTTTGAGCGGTATGCCGAAAACCAGAAGTGGAGTCAAAATGACTGGGCACTGCATCTTAGTGCTCTATTAAAAGGTAAAGCGCTGGATGTATACTCACGACTTCCTAGAGACGATGTGTTTAAGTACGACGTCCTAAAGGAAGCACTTCTTAAAAGGTACGAGCTCACTGAACAGGGTTTTCGTAAAAGGTTCAGGTATAGCAAGCCCGATAAGGGAGAAACCTTTGGTCAGTTCACCGTTAGAATTGCGAACTATTTTGAGCGGTGGATTGAATGCGGCAAATCGGTGAAAACGTTTGAAGGGTTGACTGATTTCTTGCTCAGAGATCAATTATTTAATACAGTTGGACGAGAATTAGATCAATTTCTGAAAGAGAAAGTCTTCACAAACGTAAAAGATATGGCTAAGCAAGCCGATTTCTTTGCCGAAGCTCATGGGGGAACCCAGAACGTGGTTTCAAAAGATTTTAAGTCTGGAAACCAGTCTGCGAGACCGATGCCTAGGGAGCTTGTGAAATCAGCTGAGGCAAATAGGTCAGTTAGGAATCCAGGTATTCAGCGTCTGCAATGTTACTTGTGTAATGCATGGGGTCATGTTCAAAAAGACAGTCCTAAAAGAATGGGACTTGTACATAAGGTAGCAGTGGCTATACAAAGTAAAAGTATATCTGATAATATCGTACAGGTAGAACCATGTATTCATTCGCTTGGCACGTGTCTACTTCCCGAAGCGCGTGTACCAACCGCGAGAGGGTTAGTCAATGGTCGAGAAGTCGTAGTATTACGTGACACTGGTTGCACGGGCGTAGTGATCAAACGTAGTCTCGTGCAGGATAACCAAATGCTCGGCTGGGAGTCCCCATGTATGTTACTTGATCAGACGATCGGTCGCATTCCCGTAGCAAGGATCACGGTAAAAACACCTTTCCTCAAGGGAACTGTTGATGCCCTTTGTATGGAAAACCCTATTTACGATCTGACGATCGGTAATGTTGAAGGTTCCCGTCTTCCAACCATGGCAGATTTTAAGATACCTTTGTCCCAGGCAATCGAAACGCGAGCGCAAACACGGCGAGAGAAAACCGCGTTTCATAAATTAATAGTCCCTGAATCGATTTCAGGAATTTCGCGTCATGAGTTCAAACGAGAGCAAGAACGTGATGAATCCATCAAAACAGTTGTTGAGAAAATCGCCTCCGGCGCGATTAAACACTGCTAGGGTGGGGGTAGCTCGAGATTCGTACGCAAGAACGGATTAATTCATAGGGAGTTTAGAGCTCCGGAGGGTAAGAAGTATTGGCAAGTGGTCGTACCCCAGAGATATAGATCTCAAGTACTTAGGGTGGCGCATGAGTCTAGCATGGCGAGACACCTAGGTAAGGCTAAGACCACTAGCAGAATAGTCGCTGAATTCTACTGGCCCGGTGTTAATGGCAATGTCACACGGTTCTGTAGGTCGTGCGACATATGTCAGAAAACCGTATGTAAGGGAAGGGTCACAAGGGTGCCCTTAGGACAGTTGCCATTAATAGATACACCGTTTAAAAGAGTGGCAGTAGATATTGTAGGACCAGTACACCCAGTTACCGAAAGAAAGAATCGGTATATTCTTACTCTTGTTGACTACGCGACCAGATACCCCGAAGCCGTAGCGTTACCAACTATTGAAACGGAAAGGGTAGCTGAAGTGTTAGTTGATATCTTCAGTAGGGTAGGGGTGCCAGAAGAAATCCTCACAGATTGTGGTGCCCAATTCACCTCTGACCTCATGGGTGAAAAAAAATAAGTAGGCTGTTATCCATCAAACAGCTAAACACTACCCCATACCATCCGATGTGTAATGGACTGGTAGAGAAGTTTAATGGTAACCTGAAAAGCATGCTACGAAAAATGTGCGCGGAACGCCCGCAAGACTGGGACCGTTATTTGAACGCTGTTCTGTTCGCGTACCGTGAAGTACCGAAGGAAAGTTTAGGCTTTTCACCCTTCGAACTGTTGTACGGTAGAACAGTTCGAGGCTCGATGCGGATACTACGCGAACTATGGACTGGTGATGTCGCGAACGAGGAAATAAAAACAAACTTACCAGTACATGTTAGATCTGCGAAATAAACTTGAGAGTACATGCCAGATGGAACGTGACGAATTAATTAAATCGGGGCGCAGATATGCCAAGTATTATAACCGCAGAGCGCGAAATAGGAAATTTCTTGTAGGAGAGCAGGTTCTATTGCTTCTTGCAACAAGCTCAAATAAGTTATTAGTCCAGTGGAAAGGTCCCTATGAAGTTAAAGAGGTAAAAGGTGACACGGACTATAAAATTGACATGGACGGTAATTTAAAGACATTCCATGCTAACATGCTCAAGTTGTATATCAAGAGACAGAGCGACAATGTTTACTGCAAGAGCAAGACGACAGTAAGTTACCCGTAGCTTACTCAAGTAGGAAATTGCTACCCAGGGAGAAAAAATTCTTCCGTTATAGAAAGGGAATGTTTGGCCGTAGTATGGGGAATTGGGAAGTATCACGCATATCTATTTGGGAGAGATTTCGTTCTCGAGACTGATCACCAACCCCTACTGTATTTAAATAAGGCCAAGGTCGCTAACGCTCGGTTGATGCGTTGGGCGCTGACACTACAACCTTATTGCTTCCTTGTAGAAGCAATAAGGGGAGTAGAAAATATAGGGGCAGACTACTTGAGTAGGGCATGATGGGAAATTTTTATGAATTTACCCAGTATTAAAATCCAGATTGTAGTATAACCAGTGGAAATGTTGTAAGATATCATCAGTAGTTATTTTTCTTCTATTTTGTGTTAGTTTTAAAAATGCGTACATTTTTATTCTTAGGGGGGAGGTATTGTCACAGAGTTAGGCGAAAATTGAATTTATTTCTTCTAGAATTACAAACTAATCTCACCATTTTTTTTCTTTCGTCGTACATGCGTTACCTGGGGTGAATAAGTGGGGTTTTTTTTCAAGGTAAGCGACGTGTAACGATTTGCATGTGCCTGACTACGAATCACTTGAAGTCAGGAACATTAGAATCACGGGGTGCACGGGAATTTTGCCGTGAATTCTGCTCACCTATTTGAGGATATATAAGGCAGAATAATTCTGATAAGATTACGGGTCCAAAAGTATCTTATCACAGGAGAGATAGCTCGTCATTCTTTCTCCAGCCAAAGGGGTGAGTGTTAAGTTTATATTTCGTTTTATTGTGAATTTTATTCAGTTTATCATTTCATGTAATGATGCCTTTATTACAATGCAGATTTAAAACGTGGAATATTTGTAATTACTAGTCACTATTAGACTTAAAATGCAATAGCGTAATCTAATTTTTAGATTGTTTTAGAAACAATTATTATTAGTTTGGTTTCTTTATTGTAGCTGATTTGTAGCGGAACGTCTCTGAATGTCTCTGATTTGTAGCGGAACGTCCCTGAATGTCTCTGAATTGTAGCTGAACGTCTCTGAATGTCTCTGAATTGTAGCTGAATGTGATTGATTGTGCCGTGATTGTGCTGTTTAATTGTGCGATCGAACTGAGGTATCTGACTGTCTGTCTGTCGGATTGTCTGTCCGTCTACGTCTGTCGTGATGTGTAAATATCCGGAAATCTAGAAGTCTTAATGTCCGAGTGTCGGAGCTGTCTAGAGGTGTAAACGTCCGTGGTAGCATCTAGGTATTTGGGACCGATGGTTCTAGTAGATGCTGTATGCTGTCTGTACGTATAACTGTGGTGGATCCGTGAAGTGCAAGTGACCGATTAAAGTATTGAGTCAACCCTAGGTATTCGGAGAAGCTGGGCGGCGATTCAACAGTTGGTGAATAGTATGGTTATACAGGATCGAGACACATGTGTGTGTTGCAATTGTAGTACAATTGAATACATTGTTATATTTACACATAGTTACTTTGAATCACAGTAGTATTTCAAGGGATTACATGAATCTCAATAAAAGTTAGCAACTTGATTAAATACATGTATATGTTTGTGCTAGTTGTCGCAATCCATACGTGCGAGAGTATAGTTTGATGTTTGTATTTGTTATCGCAATTTATACTTGCGTTAATATAACTTTTGTAAAGGTTCCTTGGATCTGTGTATAGTCCAGGAGATTCCTTGGATCTGTGTTTATTTTGTATTAATATTTAATTTATTTTTTGAATTGTGAATAGTTGTGAAGCGTGATTGTTGGTTGAATGCATGAGTTATTGTGTTCATACATCATTATTTTTCATTAATAATTTATTTCATAAATTTACATCATCTTTCACATATTGTGTTTGTGTTGTTCATTTAATCCACCATCCACTCGGTAACAATTCTGTTACATGCAAGTCAAGTCAGTTTATAACAATAATGTGTCACATACTTACTCTACCCAACTCGTACTTGACAGTTCTTATATCACTGGAAAATTAAATAAACTTTGCAATTTCAGGTATTTTATTTATCATGTTATTTTAGCTGAGATAGAGACATTTGTGTTAATGCATGGACTATTATTAGGGAATGAAAATGGATAAAAGATTCGGACTGAACGTGTGATTCGTGTTTTTTTAATATAAATAATCTAGCGGATACCAGTTATATGTTTCTAATTATTCAAAACAGTTATCAAGACCTACACAATATCGTGATTGAAGATCATGTAAATTTATTATGATAAATCCGTGTGGAATACCTACCACACGTGAAGAGAAAGTTTTTGACATCCATGTTACCGTTACACCAAGTATGATGAATATTTCGTAGAGTATGTTTTTCAACTCCGTTAAACACAGCAAAAATAATACAGTTGTCTCTGATCACTTCCGGAATTTGAGTATTTCTCTGAGTTCTATAAATTATATCAGTATTGCTATGCCTACCTCGGAAAAATATTCTTGACGTCTTCGTATGCAACTAAATTAGTAATAAATCAATTAAAATTATCAATGGACGCTGCTTCCCCAATGTTGGTTATAAATTCAATATTTTCGTCGCCGTTTTCATTTTGCAATTTTGCATTTTCATTAAAATTTTTAAGTACTTCGTAGCATCGCTGATCATCAACGGACGAAGTTTCTAAGCACAACGTATCCCATTTAAGCCATATGATTATCAGGTTAAGCAATACTTGTGTTTAACCACTTCCAGATAATATAATATAATTCGATAGCGCTGGATCCTGTTTGGATGGTTCTTGTTTTCGTGTCGTTAAAGAATGAATTGTATCCATATTAGAAATATATAAATCTCATCTAAGACTGAAATTCTAGAGTAAAATCTCTAACCAATCATTTATCCACGGTTACAGGAAAAAAATTGAAAAATAACATATGGTGGACAATGGGCAATATGTGGCACAATTTGGATTATCATTTTTATCTACAGTTCGATATAAACATGGTGGTGATATTTATACATTAAGGTCAAAATTTCAAAGAACACCGAGCGGAAAATACCCTATTAGCACGACAGGCCATATGGCAAATTTATATACCGTCCCCAAAACTAACATGAACATCTACGTTCTACTAGCAACATTGATATACGTGTTGCAAATCCTAAGCTGTAAGTAGCACTAACACCTTTTATAATGTCAAAAGCACCAGCTGGTCTATTTCCATGTTCAATATTCACCGGTTGTTGATCAGCAGTATTTTGTAGAGTCTTTTATTTAACATTCTGAACATGATCATCATTATCAGTAATATCCTTAGCAAGCATCTTTGAAGGACCGACTGATCCTGTATAATCATCAGAATATCTCGCTACAACTAGTATTACCTTAGCAACGTCAACATCCCTCTGAATAGATTCAATCTCTCTTTCATCAATCATATATGTAACGCCATTAAACAGCGCCATAATCCCATTTTGAACAAACCAACTCGCCATTTCTCTATGCATGTATCGTATTAGCTTCAACATCTGTTACAAGTTCTCCTTCTACTTCAAAAAATGATTCAACGGGTAAAAAATATATACTTATATCCTGAACTTGAAGTTCAATTTTTACTCGTTGATTTGTTTGTATTGTATCACAAGAATAAAAATGATAATCACGTACAGATTCATTTTTGAGAACCGGTGCATCCATATCGAATGCTGCGAAAGGTATACGTTTACAAATTTATTATATATTTCTCGATCTAAATCGTGATCTCGCTGATCTTGTCAATCCAATTCTTGCTATTAAATGTGCAGTAATATTTCCTTGTACTTCATCAGATCCTTGAATCATCAAGGATGCCAGTTTTTTGTATCTGCGGCTTGGTTTATTTTTTACTGACCTTTGCGGGCATAATTTCAGCAGATGGTAATTGTGCTGGCGGTGATTTACTTCGTAGTAAACGTGCTCGTCTATCCTAGGCTGCAGTACACGCCTTATTAGCAACGTTACCAATAACACCAGGAGCTTTTTTACCAATAACTGTAATAGCCTTCATCGAAAATTCTTTTGCAATTAGAACTATCTGAGGAGCAATTCTTGCAAATAACTCTTGAATAGCATTACCAAGACCGTCAACATAAGTTGCTTTATAGACTGGTAAACACGAATTTGTTACTCGGACCATTACAGGTCCACGGTGTCGTTGATGTAAGATCATTTTATTTGTTATAGTTATATCTAATCAGACAATTGGTCACTATGGTAACCATCAACGAGATCGTCGATAAATTACCGATATATGCTAATTTCCTTGATACCACCTTGAAAGAATCGTCGACAAATATCAGCGGCTTATTTAAATATTTCGGGATTATTATTTGGAGCCCGCGCTCCTCTTATGAGAACTTTTAATCATGCAATGTCGGAAAGATTATTATTTGGGCAGGCAATAAGACCATTTTCTTCTGATGTAATCAGTGAAGAAATACCAATTTCAGCTGCTCCTTCTTCCTCGCTTGTTTCCCTTTCTTCTTATATAGGCTGAAGCGTGCCTTCCACTTCTTTTTTTTAAAGTTTTTTGTCAAACTTCTGACAACAATCTTTGTGGTGGTAAAAAAGATTGTTGTTGTTCTTTTTATAGCTGCTAATAGAAAGGTTTCTACTAGGAGGTTTGTAGTTCTTATTGTTGAAGATGTTCTAAGTATAATCTATTTCGTCGTTAATATACTTAATGTATACTTCATCATCATTTCTCGCCTGTTTTGTTTTGTCATTAAACAGACGATATAGCAATTTAAAAAAACTATCAGAATGTATGTTAATATATTTAGGTTTTAAAATTTTAGATTTTTATTTTTTAAAAACTATTATATGCAAAATGAGAAAAATCTTTTTCTTTAACTCCATACATTTCTCAATATGCCTTCTCTAAATGTTTTAAATGGATCAACATTTTCCTTTCTCACTTTAGGTTTAGGTGCAAGTTCTTCTTTCACATCAGTGATTTCAGTACGAACTTTACCTATACCCTCAATATTTCTTAATGGAGTTTGAGCTGCAGCTATATCAGTTAGACGTTCTCGTAAAAATCATATTGTTTGTTTAGTTCTAGCAGCTATTTTTTGCAGTTTGTTCAGCAGTTGGTTTCGATACGGGGAGAAGATCCTACTGAATGGCAGTTGTAACTTTTTTAGGAACTTTTGAAACGGGTTTCATTAATTGTTATCTGCCTTCTGCAAAATCAACTTGAGATTCTTGTCGTTCTTGTAATTTTTTCCTGACAGACTCACAGACAGGTATAAATTTCTTAATCGCTGCTAGTCTTTCTCATGCCTATCTAGTTGCTAACGCTTCGCCAACCGTTATTGATATATGATATGATCTAATTCTTAGCAGCAGATATGGTGTAACCTCAAATACGTACCCATGGGGTAAACACACTCGCATAATAAAAATAAACGCACAAATGACTGTCAAAGTAACATAATTAACTAACCGCCAAGAGTGAGTCTTGGAGAGAAACTCTCGGTTGGTTAGAAGCTTCGATTTGCGTTATTGACGGGTTTTTTTTCCGTTTTTGTACGAAGCCTTAGTTTATTAAATACTTGCTTTGTCTGGCTTATTAAAATTAAGTGTACCATATCATACGATTCAAATTTTGTTGTTGAGTCGTCACTACCAGTTTCATTTCAGTTTACAAATTTAGTAAGCGCTGGCATGTTTGTTGTAGCGACGATGCTTAGATGAGTGTCAGAAAAAGGCACTGAAATATACGGGTATTCAGGCAACAAATTCCTTAACAAGTAAACCAAATGATTATTAACTTAATAAGCAGACTGTGTTTTATCCATTTAAGCAACAAAACTATTTCTTGACAATTCGATTGTGATAATTTATTTGATATTAATTAACTTAAATGTAAGTTAATATTTTCTTAAAATGACAAGAACCAAATAATCATATAGTCGTTGTGCGGAACTGGACATTCACAAGCGAAACAGAGTTCTTACAATAAATATTGATTTCATTATAAAATGTAATTAGTCTATATGAACAAATGGTGTGTTGATAGGTTTCCTTCCCCGAAACAGCTCCTTACGAAAAAGAAATATAATACGCTAAACATGAAAGGCTGCAAATATATATATATATATATATATATATATATATATATATATATATATATATATATATATATATATATATATATATATATATATATATATATATGTACCTTAATGATTGCTTAGATACGAATAAACCTACTGAAAAAGACATTTAATATAAAATATGCTAAAGATGCACTTAGACGTTTATCTCTCTCTCTCTCTCTCTCTCTCTCTCTCTCTCTCTCTCTCTCTCTCTCTCTGGTCGCATAGTGTATAATAATATATGTGCCTTTATACACCTAATTTGATTTTAAGCCAGGTAGATTACCCCTTATCTGGATGAAATGTGTCGAAAAGACATCTATGACATTTATCATACGGCTATACTGACAGGTATTAAGTCAAAAACCCAAATATTTATCGTTCATTATGGTCCAAGTCAACAAAATGTACAAGTTACTACGGACAAGACCACCAAGGAGCAGACGAGATGTACGAGCAGGTAGAAGGAGGTCATTAAAGGATCATCATGCCGCTTAGAAAATATTTCTTGAGTGTTAAGTCAAGAATCCAAACATTTAGTTTACTGATTGTTATCGCCAAAGTAATCAAATTTTCTTACGGACAAAGCTACCCAGTCGCAGGAGGGGTGTACGAACAGGTAGACGGGTGTTATTTGAGGGGATCATGAGGTCAAAGCAGACCTGAGTTATACAGAATTCCATTAACGGAAATATTGGTTTATTTGCGTAATCAAATGAAGTTTGATAATAATTAAGTGTTCTATGTGCACTGGTGTAATTGCTCATTAAAATTAGGTAAATATGTATAAAATATCATTGGCTACTTGTGGGCATTAAAGATAAAAGCTGAATTTCTTGAAACCCCAACGAGTCGATTTTATCTACTTCAAACATATATGGAGAATTATTGAAGTAGTTTTAGTCTGAAAATTTTTAAGTTATATCGTGATTTAAAAGTTTGAAAAAAGTAATCATAATACAGCTATTTATATGGGTTTTTTTTACAAACGTTTCAAATATCAAATTAAACTATACAATAATTCTAACAAAATTACGTAGATGCCAACGAAAGTAATCTCGAATATATGTACTTTTAACTCTGCCTCTATTGGCGCTCATTGTACCGTATGGAATGCCATAAAATCATGTTGGTCGAAGAAAAAGGTGAGCATTCAACTATTTTACGTACAGAAGCTCCATATCCCTGGTTTATTTTAGGGCTTTTATGGAATATATGTATGAAGATTTCACATAAACATCAGACCGAAATATGAGTGCTACACTGCCTACTATATCAGAGCGATATTCCACCAAACACAATTGTGCTTTAGGAGAAAGCAGGCAACGAATTGTCTGCTTAAAGTAAATGTCCGACTTCACGATGTATTCATTATTCCTGCAGTTTTGCTATTTTCTTCAACTTACGCTAAATTGCTCGGCCGTTAACATTACTTTATCATTAAGTAAAGGCAACATAAGAAACCGGAGTAAACTGTTGCCCTTTGACAAGCAGCTTCCACCCTCCTTGTAAATAATAGAAGCTAGAATTTAAAAAACCTAAAGCGACGGGTGTCTGTGCCACACCTCTACTCTCCACCCACCAGATTATGACGGTTCACTTAATTTTGTTTTGATTTGATGGAAGCACTATTATATCTTCATATTAAATTCGATCTGGTGTGCCATTAGTCTGTTCAAAGATCTCTTACTGAGCAAATTTTAAGTCAAATTTACAGTTACTAATACTCGCTGCATTGTACATCTAGCTTTGTAAATCTCGCTATATTTATCACCTTGCTAGGTCGTTTAATTCATCTTCGTTCTAGTAGTTGTTGTAGGGTTTAACGCAATTTCTCAGCACAAGATAGGCTATACATGGCAGCAAGTATTAATGGTGGAGGAAGAACCCTGAAAACCCCAGAAAGAACCACCGACCCACGAGAAGCTACCGGCAAGCTTTCTCACACACCCACATTGGCCGAATCTGATACTTGAACGCACGCAGACAGAGGTGAGATGGCAGTGATCTGTAACGGAGAGCGCTTTAGACCATTAGGCCACTCGGGACCCCTTTGTTCTACTAGTCTATAGGCCACAGCTATAAAAGGTGAAATAATTACATATATTGATTTACGGAAGAATAAAGGCGGATAAATGAATAAATTGATAGATTATACCTTGACGATAGATAGATAGATAGATAGATAGATAGATAGATAGATAGATAGATAGATAGATAGATGGATGGATGGATGGATGGATGGATGGATGGATGGATGGATGGATGGATGGATGGATGGATGGACGGACGGACGGACGGACGGACGGGTGGGTGGGTGGGTGGATGGATGCATAGGTGACTTGTAGTGTGCAAGTGCACATGCATACATAATGCCGAGGCTCGTCCATACTATTAACCTCCCGTCAAGTTCATATTCAGTTTACACTCTTTTGACCTTGCCCACGGAAGTATGGCATGAACCACTGTCCTCAACGTTGACCTGTATGCCGTATTTATCTGCACATAATACCTCCGAAGGAGAGTGTTAGCAGTGAACATGATATGGCCGTGTCTGTGCGTAAATGAATGATTACTGCAGGTTTTGTATGCATCGGCAAGTCAGTTTATAACAATAATGTGTCACATACTTACTCTACCCAACTCGTACTTGACAGTTCTTATATTTATAATAAGTTATTTAAATCGGCCTGTATCAGTTCTATGTTAGCATGCATGTTGTATAATTATGTGTGATTACCATTAGCTTCACCCTTTCTCCAAAGCAGTAAATCTATGCTAACAACTGGTTATGGCACTGATAGTAAATACCCATTAACCCAGTTAGGTACTGACTATATCTGGGACACAGTGTAACAGAATTGTTACCGAGTGGATGGTGGATTAAATGAACAACACAAACACAATGTGAAAGATAATGTAATTTTATGAAATAAATTATTAATGAAAAATAATGATGTATCAACACAATAACTATTGCATTCAACCCACAATCACGCTACACAACTATTCTCAATTCAAAAATAAATTAAATAATAATACAAAAAAAAACACAGATACAAAGGAATCTCTTGGACTATACACAGATCCAAGGAACCTTTACAAAAGTTATATTACCGCAAGTATAAATTGCGATAACAAATACAAAACATCAAACTATACTATCGCACGTATGGATTGCGACAACTAGCATGAACATATACATGTATTTAATCAAGTTGCTAACTTTCATTGAGATTCATGTAATCCCTTGAAATACTACTGTGATTTGAAGTAACTATGTAAATATAACAATGTATTCAATTGTACTACAATTGCAACACACACATGTGTCTCGACCCTGTATAACCGTACGATTCACCAACTATTGAATCGCCGCCCAGCATCTCCGAATACCTAGGGTTGACACAATACTTTTATCGGTCACTTGCCCTTCACGGATCCACCACAGTTATACGTACAGACAGCATACAGCATCTACTAGAACCAACGTTCCTCAATACCCTAGATGCCACCCCGGATGTTTACAACTCTAGACAGCTCCGACACTCGGACTTCTAGATTTCCGGATATTTACACGTCACGACAGATGTAGACGGACAGACAATCCGACAAACAGAGATGCTCCGCTACAATATCAGCTACAATTTCAGCTACGATCTCAAAGACGTTATCAGAGATGTTATCAGAGATGTTCCGCAACAAATCATCTACAATTTCTGCTACGATCTCAAAGATGTAGACGGACAGACAATCCGACAAATAGACAGTCAGATACCTCAATTCGGTCGCACAATTAAACAGCACAATCACGGCACAATCAATCACATTCAGCTACAATTCAGAGATATTCAGAGACATTCAGAGACGTTCAGCTACAATTCAGAGACGTTCAGCTACAATATCAGAGACGTTCCGCTACAAATCAGAGATGCTCCGCTACAATATCAGAGACGTTCCGCTACAAATCAGAGACGTTCCGCTACAAATGAGAGACGTTCCGCTACAAATCAGATGTTCCGCAACAAATCAGCTACAATAAAGAAACCACACTAATAGTAGTTGTTTCAAAAACAATCTAAACCTTAGATTACGCTATTGCATTTAAAGTCTAATAGTGACTAGTAATTACAAATATTCCACGTTTAAATCTGCATTGAAATAAAGGCATCATTACATGAAATGATAAACGGAATAAAATTCACAATAAAACGAAATATAAATATTTACACTCACCCCTTTGGCTGGAGAAAGAATGACGAGCTATCTATCCTGTGATAAGATACTTTTGGACCCGTAATATTATCAAAAATATTCTGCCTTATATATCCTCAAATAGGTGAGCAGAATTCACGGCAAAATTACCGTGCACCCCGTGATTCTAATGTTCCTGACTGCAAGTGATTCGTAGTCAGGCACATGCAAATCGTTACACGCCGTTTACCTTGGAAAAAAAACACTTATTCACCCCAGATAACGCATGTACGACGAAACAAAAAAAATGGTGAAATTAGTTTGTAATTCAAGAAGAAATAAATTCAATTTTCGCCTAATTCTGTGACACACAGATTAAAAAATCAATGGTGGTTTCATTCCACAGCAGGAAGAAATAGGATTGTCAACAAGTTATATGCGGTAAATGTTAAGTTTTAATGACCTTCCATTATACCGCAATTTAGTGTGGATATTATCTAGGGCTCGATGAAAATTAAGCATTCAACTGGATTCGATATTTTGACATAAACACTTTTTCAAAGCACTGAAAAACATGCGAAAGTGGACATCCTGTTCACGAAAGTTCCATAAAGCCATTGATAAATGAATAAAAGAGACAATTTAGTAGAATATTGCCTGAAAATTGAATATATTTTTGGAACGTCAAAGATTATAACTGCATTGCTCATACACATGTGAAGAGAGTAATTCAATGCGATAGTCCTAAGTTTTAATGTTACAGAGTATTAATAGATTTTGTCTTTTCGACTAGATTTTCAGACTGTCTCACCCAGATTCAAAATAGAAATATTACCTGCTAGTGACGTTCTGTAAGTACTCTTGGGATTTCAAGATGGCGGTACCATTAGTACAATTTCCCGGTAAAGGTCATTGTAACCAGAAGGTTGATACCAGATAAACTCTTATTTAGAAATACTACAGATATATATATGCTAACTGAATAACAAAATTTTTATCAAGTAGCAATGAATTAATATAGATCTCGTTTCAAGAAATAAATTTAATAGAATCATATTTCAAAGAAGAGTTTTAAAGAGTGAAATAGGAAAAGCAAGAAACAAAGGTGGCAACATGCTACCAATCGCTTACCACTGACTGCGTTGATGTCAGATATTTGCAATCTCAGGGAACTGGTTATCAATTTCTTTTAAGAGTAAGAACCAGTTTAGATGAGGTGTACGCTGGTTATTTTTAATCAATAAACTCGTGGTTAGTTTTCAATGAATACAACCATTGTTAAACTGAGACCACTTCGTAACACGTCGTAAGACCACGTCGAGACATATAAGCTAAGACGTGTTCTGGGCAAATTAAGATATTATGTTCGCATGTCCTAGAAAAAATAGTTTGGAAAAGAAAAGTATGATGACGCAAATATTAATTTGTACATAGCACCGTCACCTAAAGCATAACTATTCAGCATATATCAAACATGAAACAGGGGCTGGAATTCACGACAATATCTTCAGCAGGTCGAGATTGGCCGTGATGGGACCTGTATATCATGTTTGGATTTTGTGCCACGATCATATTATTACTAGATCTGTCACCGACGTCTTTGCGATATGGTTCCCGGACATTCCGATACTCAGTGTAAGAATGGAATGCACTAAAAAATGTTTTTTTCCGCCACCAACTGTTTGGCATCTAAAATATCCAGAACGATGCGCGATTTACGATAATATATTTGTATATTATCATATATTTGCACATTATCATTTGTATTTGCACATCATCACACATCAGCAGAATATGCACAGATCTTGAATTAAAGGCGATGTAACACTGGACGATCATAGGGCAGGTTGAGCACAAACTCGATTCGGGCCGTGCATTTTTCACCCCAAACTAACGATCACCTCAACATCATAATGAATCGGCGATGATTTAAATAATAATAGATAATGACAGAAGTTAATCAGATACATGTTCATTCACTTCACACAAATATCACCGCCACAGTCGATAGTCACATTTTAATGTTCCAAAACAGTATGAGAGTCTTAGCCTGTGCAATGTTATATGCTCAAATATTTTACTCTTTACATATCCAACAATGTAATATGCACGAATAATCACACATCATCAAAACCCAAAACGTGCCTATGAATGCATGAGGTGGATCAAAATCTCGTTTGCAATCGCATCGATGGGGTTGCCAATAACAACAAATTCAATACATATAGTAAATACAAGGCCCACATACACACATAGATTTCAGTAACGACACACAGACTGATCGCATGTCGCAAGGGAGTTTCCGTTAATTCAATGACTGCTGGTACGCTATTCGACGGAGCTAGTCCACACACAATACGAAATTGTGTCATAAATACTGTACAATAATTCATGTCGAAAACATATCGTGCCTACACACATGTGACTTAAGTATGAAAGTTTGCGCATCCAAAGTTTTAAAATTTTTTAACCATCAACCAGCAATGTAAACAATGTGATCTATCTAAAAGATGTTATCCGTAGCGATCATTAAAAAATCAGTCTGTTTTTGGATCAGGACAAATAGTCAATCTCAACACGCTTTGCGCTGTGCATGGCAGATCGAGCAAAAACGTCAGCAGCTGTTAGTGCAGACATTTACAAGAATTCAAGTTCTGACAGTAAATCTCATCCGGCTACGTAATATCATAAAGATATGGGCCAGTAATGATCGAACTCCAGACAAGGAATTTCGAGCGACAATCGCAGGCATATGTCGGCAGCAATCACAATCGTACATAATCAAGCCATCGATAACTGACTGAATATCAGCATGAGACGCGAATCAGATATGCGTAACAAAGGTCCATCTGTAATTTGACTATATTTTCCCTTCATGTGCCTAATTGGCAATGTTGTATTCCCGCAACATCAAACTTGACCATAATAATATCAGATAGATTTATCTTGCCAGTGAAAGTAATAGGGTTGTGATTACAGACAAAAATAATTTGAGAATAGCTGAACTAAAATACTCTTCAAAGTGTTGCAATACCAATATCTAAGCCAAACATTCTTCTCGATAATGGAATGATTTATCTAGTGATTGTTCCTATTTATATAAACAAAAAACACTGGATGATCCACAACATTGTTGTCTGTTTTAATTTGAAAAACACTCCGCCAACCACAATATCACTTGCATCAACCTACATTTTAAATTATTGACTGAAATGTGGAACACTCATATGACTTTTAATTTATCGAAAACCCCTTGGCACTTTTCAGACCAATACAACTTTGTTTTCTTACTAAAAATAAAATAGATTAGTGGTCTAGTAATTGTGGAAATTTTGGAGTGATAATTCCGATAATACCCAGCCATACCCTAAATTCGAATCAACTGCATGTTACTGATGTTGTTGACCTTAACATTAATAGGTTTAATTCGACTGTGCTATATAATTTGTTCTAGGAATGTAACACGAACGCGGCAAAACTCAAATTTGATTAATTTGTTAAGATTGCATCAGTGAGTTTATCAAAGATTTTCTGAAAGGTTTCAAGGTAATCGTGATGGCGTATTCGATGTAATGGTCACAGATATCTAGACCAGATGTCATGTGGTTAATTAAACTTTGGAAAGTAAAAGGGGAACATTTCATCCCAAGTGTCATCACTTTATATTGATGAAGTCCATCTGTGTGGAATCTACAATTTCAACATCAATGTCGAGTTTAGTTGTCCATGTTGCAACACCTGGAAACAAGAGCTCATATTAAAATAATAGCTGTGTTAGTTCAGTTTTTTTGTAGCTGTAGGCATGGAATTTTCTGGTCCTGATTATTCAATATTTCTTAATTGGCTACAGCAAAACACCTAAGTCACTACAGTGCAATTGCATTTCATCACTTAGATCCTCACTGTGTGGTCCAACTAAGTTTAATGAAGGATAAACACGACTATCTCTATAATCAGATTCCATTAACGTATTAAGCTCGTGATTATTAATGTCGTAATTAAATTAACTTATTTTCTTTCTACCTTGATAAGGACTATAATAATTGGCCTGAAGATGATTAAAAGGTATGGGCAAGAAGAAAGCAAATAACTCTACCACCAGACTGAACATTCCTTATTTGTGTATGTCTGTCATACCAGTTATTTCGTCTTTAACTCGGTCTTAGGTAAGGAACATACCATTATTCAGCTAAATGGTTCGTCAAATTCAGGAATAGGCTGAATATGAACCACATGTTTCTTCTGATCTGGCTTGTCTCTCATTTGCAAAGTGTGGCAATTAAAAATTATTCATGATCTTGCCATAAATATGATTGAGCCCTAAATGAACAGGCAAGGTAGTTTAAATACTTTTTTGTCTGTACAACTTAGGAATAACAAATTGATAGGTAACCAACCACTTGTCAGTAAGAAAATAACAAAATAAGTAATTGGGTGGCTTCGGTTTTGCTAATATTTCTCTGAAACAAACATATCTCAGGATAGTATTCCTGTTCGAAAATTAAAATAAAGTGAATTAGTATTACATAGAGGAGCACTAGCTCTTGATTCTTTCGTACAAGGAGAAAAAGTGTCCTTATCAAAAGACAGTCGCATACATATGTCATATAAAGGAATACTTTTCTGATCAATATTATTTTCAAGACCTTTCTTTGTCGTAGCTCTAAACAATGCTTGTCAGCTACAGATGGATTATCACAACATTATCTCCAGGCTGGTTTTTGTCTAGTAAAGGATGAATACCTTTAGATGGATGAAGCCGTCAAGTATCTTGAAACTAAGTCTGATGACAAATTTACACAAGTGAATAAGGATAGGTTTGCCAGAATCATTAGCAAGCTATGAATGGTTAATAATAATACAATCAGAAAAGGCTTTGTTTAATCCAATAACTGTGTTGCTTAATATAAGACCATGACCTTTACCTCTTAGAAATAAGTGCAGTTGGAATTGATGTTCTCTTGATTCTGTGGCTTATTTATTTGTAATAATGACAAATGACAAATAGAGTACCATATCGTCTTGAAATATTTACACGTGGAAAGGGGTAAAGACTTCTTGGCAGTCTTATCAGAAATTTGTTTCATAAATGTTGTGCCTGATTGCAACTTATAAGTGACACGAAGATGTCTTTTTAACAAAAAGGTACTGCTGAGAGAAGACTTATAGTCCAACAAATACTTTGGAAATCAAGGAATAATCGTCAATTGTGGGAGGAACACTTTATAAAGCTTTGATAGTTTGCAAATCAAGGTATATTTCAACTTTACTATCGATGTAATAATCATCTTCATCTAATTTTAGTTGTGTTAGGTTATTTTAGTCTTAACCTGCCTTCTTGGTTGGTAACAACCCATTAGTTAAATGTTCCGTTTCTCAGGTCAAGTTCGATATTAGTCTGTTCAGTTTCTTCTTATAGTTTCTTAACCTTTTTCGATATTCCTCAGGTACCAACTCATAACACTTTAATATGCATTCCTTGATCACTACGTAATGAGCACTTTGTTGTTGTGACAATTATGTGTAAGCTTTAGGAGATTTGCCAGTAAGTAACTTGTGTAATACTATTGCATAATGATCTCTTGGCCATGTTAACTATTTAGCTATTTGTTTTTCACAATGAGGACAAAATTTGTATACTTCTTTTTCTCTAACCTAATATTTCTAGTAACATTAAATCCTAAACATGTGCGTCAAGTGGGGATACTTTTCATCTGTCAGTCTAGTTCTTTTTATCTCAACTGATAAACTTTCTGCCTTTTCTAATATGCTCTGCAGCTATATGTACCTCTATTTCTATTTGCAATAGCATAAGCCTACATTTTCTTTCTCTTTATCTTTCGGCATTAATAATGATCTGAATATTTAATCCAGAATCACAGAGAAAATGTTATTTATGTAGTATGTTGCCTACAAAATAAATTTCACTTGTCAGTTACACCATCTATTTGTTTTTGGACACGATCAGGTACAAACACATACGCATAACAAACAATCATTACGAAAAACAAACAAACAATATAACATGTATCATACGATAACTATCACCTAGTTTTGCAAACACACCAGACTGCTTCCAATCAATCAGTCTAATCGATAACACAACACCGCCATCAACAACAACAGCAGTAAGTCAAATGACATCACTGTTGTTACCTTTTCGGTATAACGTGACTGTGTATATAGGTTCAAAAATAACCTTGCAAAGATCTCTGCAAAACTCGAATATATGACTAAGAAAAATCGCGCACGAAAATGATAGATTCGTTTAAGTTATCTTCGATGCTATGCAAATAAAAGGTTGTAATTTAGGTTTGCACTTCCTATAGCGGCGCTGCCAACAACAGGTCTGTCAAGAGGTTGCGGGGCCAGGAAGTAACCTGCGTAAGTCAATGGATATGGTCTGAAATATTGTTGGAATCCTTGACAAGCCAGGGAATCTTGCATAATCATCACAGAGAAACGACGAACGCTGTCATGATGCCATTATTGATAAATCCATCCTTGGTAACGGCGTCGTAATTGGTAGTAGGACGTCATCTTGTGCATGTTTTTAATACAATTCTAACATTCCTCACACGGAAGAAGAAATGATACGTTTCATGCACTTGTAGTTTCATTGGTCTTGTTCGGTTAGGATACGTAGCCTGGTGCGAAAAAGATTTGAAATTGTTACTATTTTAACTTTGCCATCGTTTATACATAGGTCAGCATACGGTGGGCACTTGGTGTCAGCTCGTATTTTATAGGCCCATAGACGCCCATATATTTTACATGGGAATGATATTATATGCTCCAAAGTGTTTACGGGGTGAAAGGTGAAAGGTCATTATGGGATCAAAAGGATTTAGATATAGGCAACAATGTTACTAAGGTTTTAACGTGAATGATACTAGTATGATATTGCACGTTTAAGTTATTATTGTCACAAACATAAACATCGACCAATGAAAATACGCATATACAAAATATACAAACACTAAATGGAAATCGTTTACTAATATTTCCATTTTTTAGAACTGTGTAGACATGACAAAGGCCTTTCATTATCTTCTAATTCATTCTCCTTGACTACCATTTTGTCTATGATGACCTCATGTCTCCTCATCCAATCTGGAAAGTCCATTTTTCAAAAATGTTTTCTCAACCTTCTTCATGTTGGCACTGAGGCGGTAAAGGTACCTTCTTTCTTCTGATGTTCTTCCTTCTATATACATGTGACTTTAATCACCTTTGATTCCTGTTTGGGGTAAAACGACATAACACAGATATACACAAACATACAACACACAGGCAAAATCTGAACATTTCTCTTTTCTAAAGATCTGCGAAGCCCTGAAAAGGATCGTTTTGTTTTGTGAGTTGTTTTGAGATTTAAGTCTTCTGGGAGGAATTTAAGAAAATTTATTGTTTTGTGCAGAAAACGTGTTTCTTCCTTCAGCGATTTTGGCCTTTCGTCTTTAGACACCCAATCCAAAAGGCTTTTTCAATATCCAACATGTAATCTATCCACAGAGTTTAATCAAGGTCAGTAATGGATAAACAATGTTCTTGTGCAGAATGTATATTTCTTCTTTCAATCACTTTGACTTTGATTTTTTTTAACTCCAAAATCAATAGACGTCTTCCTCGCACTATTTGAAAACCATCTACAAAGTATGTTCATATATGCAATGTAGAATTAATATTTGTTTTACGAAAAACATATGTAATCTTTCATTTACAGTGACATTTGACCATTTAATTTTAAAATTATTATACTTAGTACCTACTCCTGATGCAAGCCATCCACAACAATTTGTAACATTAGATGATGCATAACTCATTTTAATTAGATGATGGATAATTCATTTTAATTAGATGATGGATAACTTCGTTTCATCTTTCACCATTAAGCAAATCCTCTGGTAGATGATATAAGATACGTCTCTCCTTTGAGTAAAAGAAGCCATCCACAAAGTTTAGATGGTTGATAAATAGAGTCGAATCGTTATGTGGAACAAATTATTCTATGTCAAAATTATTTTGGCTGTTAACATTTTAACCAAAGTTATTAGTGTTTTTCTTGTCCTAAATGCATGACATCCAAATAATTTGACAACGATAGATGGTACATAGAAAAATTACTGTTTGTTCTTCTATAGTCAGTGAAATTGGCGATTAGCCGTTTGACCACAAAATTTACTGGTATATACCTTTACAAAAGTACAAGCGATCTACGACGTTTTGTTTGTGAATACTACATTAGTTGGTCATTCCAGTTCAATTCACCATGACCTTTGAATTTTTGTCACGAAATGGACACAGTTATCCATTACCCCAGTGCAAATCATCCAGAAAGTTATGAAAATGTAAATGATGAATAACTTGAACAGAATTGGTAACAGGCAGACAGAAGGACATACTAATGTAATTCGTACATACATACACTTTAGTCAAGACCATGACAACAATTTCGATGAATGTGACCTTGTCCCCAAGATAAGGAGGTTTATGGCAACTATTCGTGACGATGATGGCAAAAATAATGTTTCGCTTTCCAGAAATGTTTGCTCAAAAATATATATTTAAACATGATCAAGTGCGTTAGACATCGTTCACTTTGGTAACTGAAAAATTAATTAATGTAGTGAAATTGTGAATGAAAATTATGGAACAGTGTGATGCCGCATTGTCTAATATACCTAAGAAAGTATGTTTCCTATTTCATGCTGAAACAAAACTTTATTAATTGATAGAAATAATATTATTTAAACTAGGGCATAACCGATTAGCATTTTTCTACCGATTTCCGATTCCGGATTTTGGGCATGAAATTTTTCCGATTCCGGATACGATTCGATTAATCGGAAATGCTTGATCCGTATTTTTTCCTAAAAAATTTCATCTTCCGTTTCCGGGTTTCTGGTATCTGGTTTTGCCGTGTCTAGCATGTTACTTAGTACTTTACCATATCCGGCTTCATTTCCGGTTTTCACCCTTCGGTTCAAGTAGCGTGGTTGTGTTGACCATATTGGACTTTTCTGACTTCTTATTTAACTTTATTAACGCACTATCAAATGGCACGCAGTGTTAGACACGGTGCTATAGAAATTCAACTTTATTATTTTTATTATCCGAATCGGTCGTTCCTGCCTTGTACGACTCCGATCCGATTAATCGGAAGTTCATACTATCCGGTGGAATTCGATTTCCGGATCAAAAGTCGGTTATGCCCTAATTTAAACCCAAACCCTTCACCTCATTCAACGACCACGAACATCAAATAACACGCAAAGGGTATTCATTATTCCATCATGTTTCTAAATTCATGTCCAGTAAATGCTATACAATTTAGGAAGTAATGGTAAATGTCTCTCGAATATGTATCCAGTAAATGCTACACAATTTAGAAAGTAATGGTAACTGATCTGACCATCTATCAACGAATTAATTATGCGTAATTCGCTCCTATATTTGTACGAATCTGTTTTCACTCATTTAGAATAAGAAGATGGCTCTAGACCTTACCCATGGAAACCGTGTGAATCATCGCGTTAACTGATACATTAGAGATTTAATAATTTGCCTTTTCAGCAGATTACCACTAAGTCTACATTGCTGAAAGTTTAGTTTATATTGAATTTGCTTATAAAGAGCGATCTTTATAAAATAGCATACGGTTGTAATACGGATATAGATAACATTAATCTCAATAAAGTTTAGTGGAAAATAAATTTCAATATAATTTAATGAAAAATTACTTTTAATACAATTTAGAGAAAATTTCAATCTTAATACCTTTACTCAAAAGATGTGTACTAATATAACTATCCATTGAGGATTTATGATTGCAAGGTATTATTTAATCAGTTATAAAATACGAAAAAATGACTGATACTTAAACAATATTGAAATGTAAATAAACAATTAATTATAGTTATGCTGGAAGATTTGCTGGTACCAGAAATTAATATAATGTTAGTAATAGCGATTGTATTCTGGTTATGATTGAAGTCGTCCTGGCACCAGTAGATAGTACAGTCGCAATAATAACGGTTGTGATGAGTGTAGACACAGCAGCAAAAGCGCTATAGGACGAATTCCTGTAAATGATATTTCTACTAAAATTGTAGTCCTAAAATGTTCCTGACTGTATTTTGTTTACTATTACTACTACTGCTTCTACTGCAACCACCGCCACCATTTTGTCATTCTCACTAAATCGTGATGAT
Organism: Unio pictorum; assembly: GCA_030141615.1. Taxonomy (NCBI): domain Eukaryota; kingdom Metazoa; phylum Mollusca; class Bivalvia; order Unionida; family Unionidae; genus Unio; species Unio pictorum. Next base: position 10,244,329 of record JARLTB010000184.1, on the reverse strand, counting down.
ACGCAGGTCTCTAATTAAAGCTTACATGGAGAATGATGGTTTGAAATTGTAACGCGTGTATTTAACGCATAATCTCAACAATATAAACCAACTTAAAATTATGTGTATTACTACATTGTAATAGTGAATTAACAGTTAAAAACATAACGTTATCAATCGGTATCGCGACTAAACAGAATAAAAAAACAGTGTTATTATTGTATAAAATAAATAATATATGTATATACTTACCCTATTTTTTAAAGTATCCTTTTGTTTTTCCAAATATTGGCAACGTTAAAATATAATTTCATTGAATGTTTTCTCCGCGTATTCATTGTTTATATATAGATTCCAATGCCCCTTAAGCACCTCTTTAAAAAAAATCCGTTCTCTAGGCAATTTATAAAAAGATGAAGAAAGAAAGAAAAAAATGGATAATATTGTTTTTAAATTATCGGAATAGTTATTATTCCCGGATTTTTTAAAAATATAATAATGAATGAAATAATATAGTGCACTCTAGAAAGGCGGGTCTAATTGTTCACGCGTAGCGATACTTCGGCAGCTACGGTGCAACAGGTTCAACAACGACGAAGATACTTGGCCAGCCAAATTCACCAACTTTTTAATTTTTAATGATTAGCGCAAACGTGAACACGTAAATAAATTTTATAAATTAACATTTTGAATAAAACTGAACCAAGCAGTGTAAATACCTTGTCTGATCAAGCCTGCGCTTATATTTTATTTCTAGGTTAAAGTTGCTCAAATGTAGTAATTTCTCGTAAATTTCCCATACCAGACCATGTTCAAAGGTCGTATTTAGGTATGAAAAAGAAATTTATATGCATATTTAATGCATAATAAGGTGATTTATACTTCTAATAATATAATGAGATACAGAGTTGTGATATTTACAAGAATTTTTTTCACCATAAAAAGAGGGGCAGAAAACGGCCCTTATTCAATATAGTCCTTTGACCACTATTCCAATTAATTAATATATATGTAGTATTTTGTGACATATAATAGTAAATCATATTCATTAATTATATGCGTTTATGACATTCAGGCCACATACTTAATGAAGACTACACTGTGCAGATTGGATTGGAAAAAAAAAAAAAATAAAATAAAAATATTCTGCAAGATTTAATTGCGTTTGCATCATCAGAGAAATAGATGTCATAATTATTTCAAACATTTCTTTCGTACACTGCATCTTTCGATCCCCAAATGAAATACATTAAATATAAATGACAAAAATGAAGGAACCTAATTTCTTGATTCAATTTTTTATTGTCTAAAAGAAATAAAATCTCAGTGATACATTAACCTCCCAGGTCATTTTATGAAATAGTACAGTAATATTTAATGTAGGTCTACTCATCGCTGTGGTATTTTCTGTAAAACCATTTAACTAATAAAATTTGTATTCGTTCTCAGTCCCCCATATCCTAACCTTCGCCTCCCCTCCCCTTCAACGTCTTCTTCAGTCATTTTATAATATCTACCAAATCTATAATAAACTGGGCTGCAATCTAAACATAAACATCCTTCTGAAAACATCCAATCCAGTCATGCCACTTTTGTTGTTTCCTGAAGTTTACTATATACTTTATAACAAGTATAACGTAGGCATTCATTCTTTTTGTTATATTCACCTCAAACTAAATAGCGTATTCTTATTCAACTCTATATGTTTTGAGAAGATTGTTTTAGAAATAAAACAAATTACGAAACTAGTATGACCAGTTGGTAAGCGGATCAGTTATCTTCTTTATAAATAATTTTACTGTTAGAAAATCGCTTTTTTGCACGCCTCTGACAAATGTTCATCCTTTTGTGTGTGCGTTGATTTCTTGGTAGAATATATACTGAATGATGATCAGTATATCATGAACGTTGGCACATCATCACCTATTAACTACATCGCACCATGCTTTTGCAACCATGTGTTTTTTCCTTACTCTGCCAGTCTCTAAAGAGGTAGTCTGAATTTCTTTCAGCATTAACATTGCAAATATATGCATTACATTGTAATTTGACATTGTATTTATAGGCTACAGCATTCGTATGAGAAAATATAAACGACGTTCTTCTGAGTCATGCTACAAAACTTTGGGACTGAAGTATTAGTCCGAGAAAAATTAGTTCATATGTTCCCATACAAATGCAGTAACCTTTTTATTATAAACTCCATTAGCTTTCATATATTAGAATATACTACATGAAACAAAGTAATTAAATTTTTTGCTGTATTTCAAAACAAATACAGAACCGTACATTCATCAATGCGCAGTAAGAATATTAATCAGAAGTTTTGCATGACATGCTTCATGTCATTCCGATTTGCAGAAAAAGTAAGAAAGTATAATTTGAGGAATTTCAAAAAAGTAAGTATATTTATTATCATTCTGTATAGCAGCTAACGATGTATGGTAATGTCTTGTCACTTGTATGATCGCTGTTGGAGGCACCTGTATCATACAGGTAATGTCTTCTATCACTTTCTTAACATTGTATCAAAATAGTTAAACGGGGGAAATTGCAAAGCAACTTTTGTGTGACAGTCAATTTAGCTAGCGGAAATAATAATTTTGCGTCTTCTTGGTTTATTGGCCCTGAGGTTCTAGTTTCCTACGAAAATTATCAGTTGAAGTTTTGCTTGAATTTAGTGTTTTGACGGACTAGTAAAATGGTATGTGTGTTAAAGATATAAAATAGCCCTTGCTCTCAATATGCTTTTCAATATGCTTTTACGAAAAAAGCCGAAAAATATTTTTCCTAAATATCTGTTTAAATGATCAGAATGATATTTTCAACCACTGCGTCTCTCGCTGTGTTTGTTGACATTGTGAACATCACGTTCATTCATTTGATTGTTTTAAAGTTTTATTTTTGAATTACTCGTCCAGATGATTATCATTATGGTTTCTACTTTCAAATGGACGAAATAGCTTGCTTAGTTCATCCACCAACAAATTTAATAAACCTATGGTCAAAGCGTTTACTAAATGAGCGTACATTTTTGTTTACAAAGTAGTTCTTAATACACTATAATATTATAGACACATCTGTCATAAAGTCTGCAAAAGTATCGAAAGTACTGCACAATAAGGAAAGTGTAAACTTAATGGAGAAATAAAATGAGCATATAGTAATTATTGTTTCAATCTAATCTTTATTCGCATAAAGAAATGTAACAAATCAAATCCAGGAAAGGTTCAACGATAAAAAGAATTTTTTTTTCGTTCAGGTCAGCAGTGTAAAGAGACCGTTTTTATGGTATGCTCCTTGAAAACAAAAGGCTACATGCATTTATTACCATTATTTCGTTTATTATCCACTGTTTAATGCCAGGACACAGGAACACTATTGCTTATCGTTCGTTTAGAGTGAATTCCTTATTATTGCTTTACTCTCCTAGTGGATCTTCGTTACACGTTAATTCATAGAATTATGCAATGTCGCCCAACTATTGTTTCCTTTGAATACCATGTCTGGATTTCATTCGTGAATATCACGTTGACAGTTGTATTCTAAAATCATCCATTGCTTCATTCATGCCTGAGTTGATTGTGAATTGTCATGGACTCAGCAAAAGTAAAATCTGTGTAAGGTCATCAATAAACGTTTTCCTCGCATGAAGAAAAAATGGTGATACTTTAAAATGATGTATTTTACCTAATCAAAAGGTTCTGACCATAGTCATGGTTTGTCAGTAAAACACACTTTTCATTAACTTGACTCTTTGATAGTTTCAACTGCAAATATAAATCCATACAAATTCAGCAATTTCCCCAAAAATAACCATAGATACGTTATGTGCGTAGTCTGAAATGACAATTCATAACGCTGTACTAAATGAAAACAGGAAAGAAACTTTCAAAAATCGCTTATCCTTATTATACCGAGTATCGTACTGAAACAGATGCTTTATCTTCATAATATCTCATGGCTTAGTTTTTTTCTACTCCTAAAAACAAAATAATCAGATCATATGGCGACAACAATGAATAACACAGCTTAAGTGGCCCTTTCCATCTAGAACATTTTTTGTATTTCCTTCCATTGGCAAAATCACTGAACACGTTAAATATCATACGACAAAATTATTAATGTACATTAGGGTGGCATGTTCCAATTACTAAGACAAAATATTGTTTGACATAATGTCTTCTGTGATTCGTTCAAGTTTTATAAATTAACATAAATGTTTGAATATGTACTAAAACAAACTTTTAAGTGTTATGACTTTTTATCATTGTTTTAGTTGTATTATGGTTCATTTCTTTTAAATGGGTGACTCCAGTCCGTAAGAATTCAAATAAACAATGCTACGTGGGTCAGCAGCGTATGGAACACAATGAATTCCCAGACCATCGAGGTTAATGATACCAGTTTAAGTGTGGTTTGGTTTTTAAGGTAACTGATGAAAATACCTCTGCATCATTATATGTTCAGTCGCTGTGCAGCATGAAGCAAAACTAAATTAGACATAGGGAGCTTTAACGAAGCAACTTCGGAAGTCTCAGACCTGGTTCCGACGGTACAGAGTAAAGCTGCTTTTTCAACAGCTGAGCTGAAGCGGCAATCAGCGCTGTAACTTCAGCTAGCAAAGAAAATATTCCAACGGTCTTTGCGGTGTCGCTGATCATATTTGTGCAAAGATCACGTCATTTTCATTTGGTTCCATAATTGCAGTGTTTAAGCTAACGTTCAGTCAGTGATAATGCTTTTGGGTCTTGCCACACCGCTGCGCTCAGAGTTATTTTGCCCCAGAATTATCCTTTGATGTCGACTGCAGCTTCTAATCTGACCCGATGACAGAGCAACGTTGACGTGATGATCTGATATTATAAAATAATGAATGATCTATTTATATTTTTGGAAAACACGTATGTATTTGGAATAATCAACGACCCTCATTCGTCCGCCAAAACATTGTTTTGTCTAACAGTATGACAGTGATTGCTCTGTAAGCACAATGACCAATGGGTATATCATTAACACTCGCATCAATATCAATGAAAATTTGTCTAAACAAATCCACTTGTTCCGGTGAGAAATAATATATTGCATACAGAGTTATATCTGCAAACCATAATCAACATTCTAATCATGCCCCAAGAATCTCACCAAACTATGATACACCCTCGCTACGTTGTTTTGTTGAACACTAAGTATTGTGTCTTCGGATGGTTACACCATGTCCTTTTATTCTCAGTTAAATCGTAGTAGACACCGCTAACCTGTCAAACACCATTGGGTTTCTAATCTTGTATTACCTTTAAATACAAAGAATACATATCGTGGTGGTGAAATTCCCTGTTGAGATGTTATTTGCGATGTCAATAAATTTGCTGTGCTTGTAATTAAGACTGTTGTCATTGTCAGCCAAGACAACGTTGACTTTTACTACCACTATACATGAACGATAACAACCGCGCTTCTTCTATGTGTATTTTGGACATGTAATCCGATTTGGTTCTCGTGCTTCATACGAATAATACTAATAATCATGCACCAACTCATCCTTTAGTACTTGTGCGTCCATGTCAATTGCGAGATCAGATACACGCTTGAGCATTTTTTTATAATTCGCTGTTGTCTAAGATAATATTTTAACACATATGAAAATCGATCACTAGGTAGGGCCAGATCATTCCCGTTATTATGTTCATGGTTATGTTTTTTCTATCTCGTCTGTGGTGTGTTTTGTCAGAGATGGCCAGCCATCTGATTCTTTCACTTGCAGCTTAATTTATTATTTTTTCTGACACTTGCTGGCATCACTTCGGTGCTGAGCAGTTTTATTGGAATCTGTTATGGTTTGCATTGTAATGATAGTGAATATCTCTTTGATCGCCGTGAATGCTTTACAAGCAACATCACCAAACAGTGTTAATACAGTTTTCTACATTAGCTTCCTGAATCAGCTGTTTGACAGAATCACGAGCTGGGACATATTTTTTGATTGCGTATAGTCGATTTAACAACGATTTAATAACAGATCATGGGATAGTTGACATAAAAGATTTCAGTGCATTCACTGGTAAAATTAATGTTCTCACAATGGAAAATTGAAGGGGGGGGGGGGGGGGGGGGCTCTATTGACATTAACCTGGTCTACATACAAGTCTCCGAATGAGTCAGCGTCAACGGACTAAAACAGCATTTTGTTAGCACCCATTTTGAAATATTGGACCTTGATGAACACCCGCTTTAATGGTACATGTCATGACTATCTTGAACGGTATATTTATTTGCACCGGTAAGGTCCAAGTTTTATTTTACCTTTTTTTTGGGTCTTAATCGCTATCACTCTGCAAGACAGTCATAAGAACAAAATGTCCCTTTCTTCCATCATGCGCGCATACGTATTCCTGAACTGATCTGTTTTTCTCAACTAAAACTTCAGATCGCATTCAAATATATATGATTGTTTAAACGAAATTAAGGTTATATTTCCTAAATCAGTTAATTTCACTTCATTTACACAACGCATACAGGCATGATTACAAGAAACAAACACCATGAAATTAGAAAACAGAAACATCCTAAAAATATTAAAGGTAAGAAAACATTATTATGTCTTTACGTCTGTTCATGCAGTTGAAATAGGTGAGTTTTAAGAAACTCTTGCATGAGATCACTGTCAATGTATCTAAGGTCAGTGGGCAATTTGTTCCACCTTGCTGGATTTTGGAATGTAAAAAGACGTTGTCCATATGACGTCATTTTCATACTGGGAATAATGAGTGTACGTTTGTCAAAAGACGAACATGAGTATCATGCTGGTGTGTACACATGGGTAAGGTCGGATATGTATATTGGACTGGAGCCCGTCAGTGAAACGTAGCACAGAGAACACATTTTGTTGTTGATTCGGGATCGAATTGATGGCTAGTGTAGGGTACAATGCAGCGGGAATGTGTGCTCTGATCGTGGTTCTCTAAGGATGATCCGAGCAGTTGTGTTTTTAACTTTCTGAGTTTCTAGAGTAGATACTGAGACGATCCAGACAGAAGCTAGTTACAATACTCCAGTCTTGAAAGTACTAAGGAATACACAAGTGTTTTAGTGGCAACAGCTGAAAGATATTTGAGAATGGACCTGATGCGTCTCAGCTCAAGATATGCAGCCTTTCATATGCTCATGACATGTTGGTGCAATGTGAGTGCTATCGAAAGTAACTAAGGTTTCGTACTGATTTAATTTAATTTGCTGATGTTTATTGTTTGAGGTAAATGATGTAAATGAGAAATAAAACAAAAGGTTAGTATGATGCTTACAATATCTAAGAAAAGATTTTATGAAATTTGGAGGATTTGTCATCAGTATGATGAGTGTTTTACATGACGCTTGGCATATCAAAACAAGGCTAAGGTAACCACTTCAAAATATGTAACAAAAATATAAAAATGTATCCTAGTGACCAAAAGCGAATGATACATAGAGCAGAGTATAGTTGTCGAATAATATTATTATACACTTATTATAAAATGATACATGATATCTCATCATCTCTCTTTTATAACAGACAAAAAGAAAATGTTCCATTATAAATCCCTCCATAAACTAACCAAGTTGTATACACAAATGACGTCAACGCATTAAAACGTTCTCAACTTTTGAATAAATGTACTCAGACAAATCTTCAAAGTTATTTACTTTTATGATGAAAATAGAATGACATTTACACTTTGTTTCTCTGAACTCATTATCTTATATATTCATTGCGTTGCTTTGAGCAGCGTCCTTGAACTTGATCTGTTGTAAAAGGCACCATTTATAAGAGCACATTTCAGTTTCAAGTCTTGAAGCTTAATGCTAGTGTGAGATCTCTATAATACCCTGAAGACTTCAATATGTATGTAAGAGAAACGGATTATATCTGAGATAAAATCACATATTTTAAAAAGTGCCCATAATCCTTAAAAGAGCACTACTGCATAATATTGTAAAACACAACATTCCAAGAAACTTTAGAGAATTGTATATCTTGTGCAATTTCGTTTCAACGCTACTGGTTGCAATAACACATAGCGGTAGGTCCTATTAGAGAATGATGAATCCATATCCAAGTTGACAGTATGATACAGGACTATATTACTGAAATATTCATTTCTTTGCTTAATCACGTATTGTTTAGCTTTTGGTACAGCGTATGAAATAAGCGTTGTCGGCTTGCTCATCATAATTATGTAAATGAAAAATAAATAACAAATTATTTGAACATATCGAATATATAGAATGGAGTTATGAAAACTCAACCGAGTCGGCTTTCTCTACTTCATGAAAAAATGTGATCAGACTATCTATCAAATATTTTATTAAGATAAAGGTTATTATATATTCGATTCAATAGAGAACTCAGAAAGAATATAAGGACATAAATACTTGTACTGGATTGAAAACTAATTTTTGTTGTGAGGATACACTTTCAAACGCTCAAACATATATACATCAATCTAGTTTAGTAATGGTATTAATTTATTTATTCGTTTGCTATTGGAAATACTTTAGTGGACTTCATAAGTAACGAATCCACTATTTTTGTGATTCTATATATTTAATTGCATTTCTATACTTTGTCTCAAGACTAAACGAAACGTTTACTTAAATGTAAAGGGAAGCAAAAAAAAGAAACGTTGTTTCAATGCTGGCCGGCGTAGAACAGGAAGAATAATTCCAGTTATACCACTTTCATCATTTCCAGCTAAACAATTTAAAAATTTGGCCGATAATTTAGATAACCTAGTGCAAATCCATCTTAAATCGTCAACCTTTGTGTCAACTATCCCAGAGATATAACTGCGTATTGCATTATTCAACCCATAATCAGTAGGACCACCAGGAAAGCGCACAAAAATAGTTAATTTTATCAACGATCAGAATATTGACGTCTTTTTATTACAAAAACATGGCTAAAACCATCAGGTGATGAGCCCAAATGCGCAGATCTAACACCCACTGGTTACTATATCCAGTCGTTCCCCCGCCACTCTCGTGGAGGTGGAATTGCTGTTATCACAAAGAATTCCATGAAAAAATGTCTTAGATACAACACAATCTTCAATTTCTGCCACACATCGTTTGAACAAGTCCAAACAACACTCACACTGGAACAAAGATTAGTCCATTTTTCTGCCTCTACCGCCCTCCACCTAGTAGAAAAAACATGAGTGAATCTCTCGCTTTGGAGCAGTTTCCGAATCACCTGGAGTATAGAAATTCGATAGGTGGCAATCTGATTATTCTTGGAGATTTCAACTTCCTTTGACTGTCCTAGAAACCTAAACACATAAAAAAAATTCCCTGATTCCATTCATATTTTCAACCTTAAACAGTCAGTTAACCAACCCACCCATAAACATGGTTACATTTTTGACTGGTTTCTTTATAGACCTGACGATAATGTTATACGATTCACCCTTGAATCCCACAAACGTGCATCAGATCAATTCTGCATTATATGCCATCTTGACGTATCAGTCCCTAACCCTCCACCTGTACTTGCTACTAAGAGAAACCTCCGTATGATAAATAGAACCAAACTAATGCATGACATCAAAGCGAACCTAATAACTTGCTTACATATTACAACAGAACAACTTGATAACTGCCAACGTTCATTGCTTGAAAAGCATGTCCCAGCCACCAAGTGTTGCAGAATAGAAACCGAGTGGGTTTTGTACTAAATGAATAACGCTGTTAGATATAAATCTTAGACAGCAGAGATCTGATTTTAAACACATTGCTTATTACCCCCGCGTCAAAGAAGTGGTCATTTAAGTTTAAATTGTGAGCAAGTTTAAACTATCTTATATTCGGGTGCTCTGTTCGATTATTAGTTAAATTTTAATTAATTTATTGTACATTACCATTACTGAATGAAGCAAACATTTCATTTATAATTATAATATAAGAAAAAACGTCTCTAAACACATACTTAATTTTATTAAAACTTCACCGTTCAGACTAGTTTACAAACTAAACTCAGAATTTTCTCATTTTTATATTGCATATTTTTAGGTAAAGCTTATACTATTACCCAAACTGCAATATACAATTCAGAAGACTTGAAAACAAAATTAAAGTTCCTCTCTATTATAATATTCTATATCAACATACAGATCAGAAGTAGATTTTATTAACAGACACTATGATGTGACTAAATAAAATTTCAATACATTTTCCATTCATATCCCTTAGATATATTCAACCATTTATTGTGCTACTCTTAATTTGACCAAATATCCGGACTCATATTAGCTTCAGATCTTTTTTCGTTTGTCGACTAGCTCCAAGTCATAATCAACTAATTTATTTTAGATGACTAATCTTGTAAAACATATTTTGTAACAAATGAAAACATTTGCTTTTGCAAAACGGTATTAAAACAAATACGTAATACTGCTAAAAATACATCCCTTGCCCTGTACAAATCTTGTTTACCATTTTATAAAGTTCTTATAGATAATTCCTGATTAGTTACATCTGCTTTCTAAATAATTTGTACCTTTTTTGCAGAAAATGTTGTTTTTATTGCAGTCTGTATAGATAAAGTTTGAAGTGGATTCAGTTCGGTTCATACCTATTTACATGACCGATTATCATAAATACCAATTAAAAATATCGTATGTATGGATTATGTGTCGCACGTGAAAACTGTACTAAATAAATAATATTTCCGTGGGCAGATCTAATTCACCAACTAGAATATGTATATGTAAATTATTTCTGCTCAATTTCATTTAAAATTACTCCGAGACATTAAAATATATCATGAAAAGATAGCCTTGCAAATAAATAGTGCCATTGAAGCGGTTTTGCAATGATTGCTCACGTTGTGTAACCCATGGACCCTTAGCATAAATAGTCCATGAAAGTGTAGTGGCCTAAACAGGTAGCGAGAGTCATGCAGTAACGTAGGGCGTTAACCGGCAAAACCTCAATTGTCATTCATTTCCTTAACCGTAAGCCACCATTGCCAGTTTTGAAATCACCAAATCTGACAGCCGTTGTTAGGCGGCTTTGGTAATAATTTTACCATCTGCAGCCAGCATTTTTTTTTTTTGGTAATGTAACTGCTTTCGATGATGCTCTAGTCACCAATCGTTATAGTCGATCTCGAAGCGATTGAGCCGCTTTTGCTCTCAGTTTTTTCATAAGATCCACATCAACATATTTGATACTATCAATGACTTGCATTGCAGTTTGTTTAGTGAATGGTACAGCGCGTGAAAATAAATCCACGAGCACCTTTACACACCTTTGCTACACCGGTGAACAATTAACAAACAACGTCGCGGAGGCCAGCTCCAAATATGTCTGAATTCATCACTTGGATAAAATGAATATGTGTCAACCAATTATTATGACATGAAGATAATACACAGGCCCCACGATAGTAATTGATATCACATCACGTGTTTCCAACGTTTGCTAAATCCAAACAGTATATAACCCTGAACAGTTACTTTTGTCGTTTCAGATCTGCTTTTCTAACAACCACTGATGTCGTCAGATGTTAGATTTATCCTCGTTAAAATAATTATATGTGATGTTCAATATGGTACCCAGTCCATTTGTAAGTGATGCACGTAAATTTTGTTGACTTAGGAAATAATTTGGGCCCGGCAAGAACTGATCCCGATGACGACTGTCCCATGTTAACTCAATATTGCGGAGATTCAAGTGTAATTAAGTAGCTGAATGTGGGCTCATGCTCACGTACATCAATTTAAAAATCTTTAACACTAATCCTCGAAATTCTTCGCGGGACCTCTTCATTTAATGAGGTAATAGCACACGCACTTTTAGTAAGTTCTACAGTATACCAAGTTGTTCCAAGATCTTCTGAACACAGAAATGAGTTATTCTTGATCAAGCCACCAAACAGTTGTGATTCAATATTAGGCCAATTTGTATCAATTTGCAAGACGAAAGTATGATCTCAAGTATGTGCGATTCAATAGCTGTGACATGTGCAGAAAAAGTCACAATGAATTCTGTTTTCAATGTTGAGAGTGTGATGAGGTAATGCTCGGGTTGTATTTACAACAAGCTGTTGCATCACAACGTAAGACAAGAACTGTTTTAATCCTCTTATAATTCATTATCATTGTCCTAGTAATATACATCATTGATATCTTCAGTAAGTCTTGCATCAACGCACAGTATATATTTATGTTTCTGATATGATTGGTAACCAGTCGCTCAAAAATCGATGTAGCTTCATTAATGACTTCGAGTGCATTGTTGCCACACAGACTGATTCCACAAGTGTTTCCATTCAATATGTGCGTCGTTAGGGTCATACAGTATCTTGTATTGTTCTCCTAGATGCTCTGATCTCCTATCCAATTCTTCGCCTATTGAGGGCGGAATTGGTATGCGTGTTTGGATGTTGCTAGTATCAAGTATTCTGTTCTTCTTCATCTTGACAGTGCAATATGTCTTTTTTATTTCGATGTGTCGATCTTGTTGTCTTTTTAATGTCCTTAGTATATATCGCAATTTACATTGTTGGTTTAATCAGCGATGGACATTCTGGTTTAAAACCCTCTATGAGATCACCCCCAGCGGTGTATTGAGATTGTAACATGTATTTCACATTTTTACTACCTTCTGTAGTATTACAAACCATTTCTGGTTTTCATGAGCGGGTCTGTAGCATCGCATTTCATACTCTTCTATGATACCACAGGCGATCATTGGAACTTTTTGTTTTGATCTGTAGCCAACACGTTCACGTTTATTAAAGAGGCCAACGTCGGCGTTCATATCTTCGATGCATTAATAACGTTACCGGGAACACCTTGATGTAAATATCCTGGTGACAAGCATATTCCTACATACAATTAATTTGGACATCGTACACGGCTGGACATTAATAACCAACCAATGCCCAGTGAAGCACCGCTAAATCGTGTTTATGCTTGTTACTGACATGACCTGGTTCTATCAATACAATATTCATGCATGTCAACGTGATGATGTTGATCTCATCCATGACTTAAATGCAATCGCGGGACCAGGTGCTGAATCATGGTCATCAGAGGAGGTATCAAAGCCAAGATTGAATTAAATGGCTCTGCCTCCCACATAGAAAAGTCCACTCATTAAAAGCAATTATACTGATATAACCAAACACAAAATGGATATAAAAAAACTGATATTATCAAAACTATATTACAGTTCATATGGGTATTGAAGAGGTGAAGCCGCCTTTGACCCAATATTGCCTTCACTAACTGATGTTATTAATATATCTCTCTTATCGGGAGAATTCCCTTCATTTTTAAAAACTGCCATCGTAAAGCCTCTGCTGAAGAAACCAACACTGGACCATAACGATTTAAAGAACTACCGCCCAGTTTCTAATCTCCCATTCATATAAAAAATCTTAGAAAAAGTTGTTGTAACCCAACTTGTATCTCATTTGAATTCAAACAGTCTTTTTAGCAATGTACAGTCTGCATATCGGCCTTGCCACTGTACAGAAACTACTCTTCTGAAAGTATTTAAAGACATTCTCTCTGCTTTGGATAGTGGAAAGGTTACAGTCCTCACCCTCCTTGACTTGTCTGCAACATTTGACACAATAGACCATGATATATTACTTCACCGTCTCCAGCATGTATTTGTCATTCAGAACATAGCCTTACAGTGGTTCAAGTCCTACTTAGTGAACAGGACACAAATTATATATGCAAATAGAATACACTCCAGTCCAGTTGACGTATGTTGTGGTGTTCCACAGGGGTCTGTTCTTGGACCTGTTCTCTTCATTCTGTACACTCAGCCGCTCTCAAGTGTCATAGATCATCACCTAGTGTCGCACCAATTGTATGCTGATGACACCCAAATATACAAGTCTAGCCACCCAACTGAAGTTGATGCTACCATCCATGGAGTAGAGAGGTGTATTTCGGATGTGAAGTCATGGATGACATGTAACAAGCTGCAGATGAATGATGATAAAACTGAGGCTATTCTGATCACAACACAAAGACTTTCTCATTCACATCCTTTAACTCAGACAATAAATATCAGCAACACCAACATTAAATTCTGACAGTCAGTACGAAACGGAGGCGTTACTCTAGACAGTTGTCTCACATTACACCAACATGTCATGAACATATGCATGGCTGAGTATCTTGAATTGAGACGCATCAGTTCCATTCGTAAAGATCTTTCAGTTGATGCCACGAAAACACTTGTGTGTTCATTAGTACTTTCAAGACTGGGCTATTGTAACTCAGTTATGTCTGATTCGTCATAATATTTACTCCAGAAACTTCCAAAAGTTCAAAACACAGCTGCACGGATCATCTTTAGAGTACCTCGATCAGAGCACACCTCACAGCTGCTCTGTACCCTACACTGGCTATCGATTCGATACAGAATCAAACACAAAATTTGTTCTCTATGCTATGTTTCAAGGACAGACTCCAGTCCAACATACCTATCCATCCTCACCTATGTGTATACACCAGCTAGATACTTACGCTGTTCGTCTGATAATCGTATACTCATTGTTCCCGCGGTGAAAACAAAGTCATATGGACAACGTTCGTTTGCATACCAGGGCCCGACGACATGGAACGAGTTGCCCATTGAAATTAGACACAAAGACACAATGGTCCCTTTTAAGAGTGCTCTTAAAACCCACCTGTTTCGTGTAAAGCGCTTAGAGCTTCGAAAGATTAGGCGCTATACAAAGTCCTCATTATTATTATTAATTATTATTATACATGTTTGCCGTATATGTACATGGCTCCCAATGCTACTTGAAGTTATATTGCAAAGAGTCTCAAAAGGAACAGATCTGGTAGAATGTAATTTAAAAATTTTTCAAAATAAATATTACAATTTTGGTTTTGAGAAGAAGTAAATTCATTGATTTATATGAAGGTAATGTTCCGAAGGTTTTTAAAGAAAGGACAGAGTTGCGATTGCAAATGCAGTGTATTTAGAAAGCGAACTATCACGAATCGACATCACTGACCACAGCCCGGCCATTACATACAATGATTGCGCTAAGCATCCGCTATTAGCAAACTAATTTTCAGGAATCAAGGAAATCAGAAAAATAATAGTGCATTAGAAGTACTTTCTACAGTAGTTCACTATAACACCTGTTCGAGACTGTATATATGCCATTTTTAATTGATAGATAATTGCCCAGTAAACAACGAAACACGGTTCAGTGTATTTATTAACTTTTGTATCCAAAGTTTGTCATTTAAAGTGTATTAAATACAACCTTATCTTCATCTATATCATTGCCTATAAATAAATGAATACACTCGACCGGTACACGAGTCACTGTTCGAACTTTCAACTTTCGCTGGTCCTGAATCAATTTTGTGAAGAGGAACATTAATAAAGCTGCACTCTATCCTAGGAGTAAGAATACTTAGAAATAAAGACGAAATATTTTATAAGTAATGACTGAGAAGCTTCTGGGTCCCGTAATCGGAATAGTTTTGGCAAAATCAGCCGTAAGTGATACAGAACCTTCCGACATGAATCGGCCATAATTTGCCATAGTAAATTCAGACTTGGGATTGTTTGATCCTGCAAATTTATTGCTTTCAATACATGAATGTGGCCCTTACCTCTTGCAATAACGAACTATTGAAATTAATCTATATCTGTTCTGTTAGTTATTTTTTAGTTTGTAGAAATCAGAAGAAATGTGCCCTTTCCTCTTACTATAAGTTCACATACGAATAGATAATTATTTAGGATCAGTCTTATGAGAAGTATGATTCCTAAAAGATGTGTTAGGTTGAACCTTAAAAGTAAAGTACTCAGATGAGGCTGAGACGTGTTTATTACTGAGAATAATCGTCAGCTGTACGAGCAGCATTTTCAAACGTTTCCACCCTTTATTCACCAAGCTATAATTTGACGTCACCATGGATGCAATTCTTGAATTCTACAACAAATATAAACTGTCGGGGATATCGTAATCTTAAACAACTTCCTTCTCAGAGCAGCACTAATCAAATAGTTGTTAAATTTCCCTGGTATATTTGACACGGGACTACTGGTTTTTTCTCCAGTTCATAAACCTTTGGCGATATATCTCAGGTAGCAGCCCATAACATTCAAGATACATTACTAACCTACATCATAATTAGCAAGTAGTAATAGGGGGCATTATGGGGACAATGGAAAATCCAGTCAAAAACAGCTTGGGGCACTATGGGGACAAGATTTATAGGGACAATGGGAAATCCAGTCAAAAACAGCTTGGGGCACTATGGGGACAAAACAGCTTGGGGTACTATAGGGACAAGGGAAATTTAACATGGTGGGTTTGTATAGGGACAAGAAAAAATAGAACATCGTGGGCCTGTATAGGGACAAGGGAAAATTAAACATGGGGAATATGATTGGTATATGTAGAGGGAACTGTCTAGGGACAAGGGAAAAAAAAGGGTGGCAATGAAAGCTAATATTTTTTCGAGACCTATGAGTGGCCCTGAAAAGGGCCGTTATGTGTAATGTTAACAGTATCTCTTTAAGCATCCTTGCCTTTCCACATAGACTCTTCTCTTCCAAAAGGCTGTATCCGTCATATGAATGACACTCCACGATGATCTGACATACATGGGTATGTCAGTCCTAAACAGCATGGTAGACACAAGGGTAGAAGATTCAACGTTAGTCCACATCTTGTGATGAGAAACAGGTGAAGCGAATGCCGTGTACTGCGGTTAGTTATAGGGGAAGAGCGGATCGAAACGGATTGAGTGTATCCACCAATCCAAACGTGCGTTACAAAAGTCAGTCACAGTCATCCAATCGGAAGAGAGCGGTCTGTGACGTCACCTTACCTATATTTGTGTTCAGTCAATCGATGCGAGAGAGTTGTTCAATGATGTCGGACACTAAGAAGACGATAAATTGGAGTGAGCCAGGAGTAGAGACAGCAAGTCATGGGACAGCAGTGACTACTAATGTCATGACAAATCTACATCCAGAAGAAGTTGATTTTAACTGGGATTTTGTGGATTTTTTAACATCACAAGAATTTATTCCGGAACCTTCGTTGCCTTCTGTATCTTCTTATGTACACGTCGATGATTTTAAGCAAAGACAAAAAGAAGAATTGGAGCGATTTTTACAACAACAGAAAGTAGAAGAACAAGCTTTTCTTATGCAACAGCAGGAAGAAGAAGCAAGAAGGAAACACCAGGAAGAAACAGTAGCAGCAACAGAGAAGAATGAAGACCAAGGACAGAAAGAAAATAGTGAAAATCAAACGGTCACGACGGTACTTTTAGATATTTTAGCAGAGTTAAGGAGTCTGAAACAAATGTATCAGACTTCTTTATCACGACAGAAGAGAAAAAGACCTTCTCGAGCTAAACAACCCAATCTCTCTGTGACAACGTCTGCCATACCACCGTTAGTGATTTCTACCAAATCATTGACAGGAACCACCAGTCCCGAAGTAGGCCTTGGCCGTGGCAAAGGCTTAAGACAGCTCAAGAGGATTTCGTCCCGTTTCTGAGTTTGTTTTGTTTTAAACAATTAAAACACCAACGGTCCTTTTCAGGACCACTCCAATTATTTCGAAAAGAAATACTATTTCAATTGCTTAATTCAATGAAAACTCAAAAGTCCTTTTATATATTTTTTAAAACCCATAATGTACGTGTGAGTGAATGAATGTATGAGTGTAGGTTCTTATTCTATAAAATCAAAACCAAGAGACACTTACGTTTTTTTTCTCTCTGGTTTATTCTAGTACAAACGTTACAATTCAATATCACAACATAACATAACATAGCATAACACAATACCATTTTTAAAAAGTTCATAGGTTTCTTCTGTTTCACTCTTTCTTTTTTTTTCATTTTCTTTACTGTCACAGGTTTTTCTTCTTCCTCTTCACTTTCGTTTCGTCTTCTTTTCTTGTCTTTGTGAACGTGTCGGGGTTCTTCCTGGGGGGAGGGTACCTCTTCCTCCTCCTGTTCAGAATTTCTTTCCTCCTCCTCCTCCTCCTACTACTCCTTCTCCTTCTGTTTCTGTTGTTTCTTAGGGCAGTTTGGAGACCAATGTCCTTTCTCTTTACAATAATAACAGGTATCTTGACTTTTGTCTCTATTGGTACCTTTTTTATTTTTGTCACGATCTGAACATTCTGTAGCACAGTGCCCTTTCTTCTTACAGATATAGCAAGTATCTTGACTTTTATCCCGAAAGGAGGGAGAGTAATCTGTCGGGTTGTCTGAAGAAAACTTTCGTATGACCCCACGTAAAGCTCTAATGAGAAGTTCCACTTGTGTAGGTTCTTCCATCGTTCTGGTCAATGTGAGAATAAAATGAATACTGAAAGGTTAGACAATGACCCTTTATATATGCACAGATCGGTCATGAATATATAGAGGTTATGGTCTTTAAAAGGTAGTCATTTGACTTTTTGCAGACAAGATGAAAAGACCACATCATGTTGTCGAGAAAGGAGAAGACAGTAAGAGACAGAAACGTAATGTATCGTCTAGCACAGTAGCTGAAGTCTTGGCTCAAATTCATGCCAGTGATTTTGAAGATGACATGAGTGAGCCCGAATCTACACCCAGACAATCGACGTCCAAGCAAAGTGCACCACCCTTAGTAAACCCTGAAAATTACTATCACATTCGAGAGATGGAAAAGCGTTCCTCTCGAAAATTTAGAACAACGGCTTACACGTATGCCGTAAAGTTTAAAGATTTCAAGTCCAATGTACCTTTGGAGAATACAGAAGGGTTCATTACCGAGGTGTGGGATTCTGTGTTAACTGCATTGAAACAGCAATGTCAAGCCAAAGAAGACGATCGCTTGAGACTTTCTATTCATCACGATAATTTAAAGTCTCCCGTTTGGATCGAGTTTACTAACCCATCACAATTAACACCTTCCAAAGTCATTGACAAAATTCAACATGTGCAACAATCTAACGACAAGTTTCACATCACCGATGGAAAAGCCACACTGTTCATGACCCACGTGTCTCTTTCCCAGGGGACCGGACGCAAAAAAGTGTTATTGGTGGACAGCCTTCGCAACATTAAGCGAAGTCTTGTCCAAATTAACAATCCTCAAGACCAGATGTGTTTAGCCCGTGCCATCGTCGTGGGACAAACGTATGCCAACAAGAACGAGACGATAGAATGGAAAAGAGCCTGGACAACTATTCGAAAATCGGGTCGAGCCAAACAAAGAAGTGAAGCAGAACTCCTGTTACAGCAAGCAGGGATATCCAAAGACACCCCTTGCGGTATTCCAGAAATGCAAAAATTGCAAGACGTCTTGGCTCCACGTTACACTTTGAAAGTACACCCTCAAGAAGTGCGTGGTCCTCTTTTGTTTCGAGGTCACGATTTTAAAGACGGAAAATACATTCACGTCTATCATCACGATGGTCATTATGATACCATTACCAGTATCACTGGATTTCTGAAATTTAGTTACTACTGTGAAAAATGTGACTATGGTTATAACAATCGAGAACAACACAAGCAATGTGGATCAAAATGTGAGGGATGCTTGGCCTCTCAACCTTGTCTGGACAAAGGACAAGTACGAGTGCATTGCCCTGTTTGTCAGCGCATTTTTGTCAGTCTTACCTGTTACCAACAACATTTGAAGATGCAAGGTTCACAGCAGAAAAGTACTTGTCAGCTTCTGAGATTGTGCCCTACTTGTGGACAAGGCATACGTTCCAATAGTGCCAAGTGTCACGTTTGTCGAGGTAAGAAACGATGTCACATTTGTCATCAAATTGTGGACTTGGAGCACGAATGCTTCATTCAAAAATATCAACCCCGACCAGAAGATACCCAGAAAAAAGGGAATTTTATCTTTTTTGATTTCGAATGCATGCAAGAGACCGGTATTCACATTCCTAATTTCTGCGTGGCTCACCGTGCGTGCGAGCAGTGCATCCAAGAACCTATATTTAGTCATTGCCCTCACTGCAGCAAGATTCCTGGAGGACGTGAAAAAATCTTTCGAGGGTCAAACACGCTAGCCGATTTTGCCCAATGGATCCTAAACCCCATCGACGAGACGTGGAGTCCAGAAGACATCGAACGTTACGGAGAGTGTCATCGCCATGCCACGGTCATGGCTCACAATTTCTCGGGATACGATGGGCAATTTCTGCTTAGATACTATGCGGAACAAAGTACCGAACGGCCTCAAGTGACTTTGAACGGAGCCAAAATCATTTCTATGTAAGTAGTACAAGTACAGTTTAAAGATTCGATGTGTTACTTGGCCATGCCATTGAGTCGCATGCCTAAAACGTTTGGAATGACAGAAATGGCTAAAGGTTATTTTCCACACTTTTTTAATACCGAAGCCAATCAACATGCCGTTCTACCCCATTTGCCTGAGGCTGACGACTACGACCCCGACAACATGCGCACCGAACAACGAGAAGCTTTCCATGCTTGGTACCAGACTCACGCCTCGGATCCCTTTGACTTTCAAGAAGAAATTTTAAAGTACTGTCGATCTGACGTGGACATTTTACGACGCTGCTGTGGAAAATTTCGAGAATTATTCATGGAGTACGGTGGGATCGATCCTTTGAAAGAAGCCTGTACCATTGCCAAAGCATGTTCCTTAGTGTACCGAAAACGCTTCATGCCCGAAAATACTCTAGCTGTCATCAGTCCTCAAACGACAAATTTTGTCAAACGTCAATACTCGGTCAAAGCCCTACTCTGGCTACATTACTTGTGCAACAAGGAAGACAAATGGATCCAACACGCTCGCAACGGAGGAGGCGAAAAGACCATCGGAACGTATTCGGTAGATGGATGGGACTTAGAAAATCCTCAGATCGTGTACGAGTTTAACGGATGCTTATTTCACGGATGTCCCCTATGCTACCCTCAGCGTAACACCAAAAATCAGTTTTTACAACGAACCATGGAAGATTTGTACCAGACTACTTGTCAGCGACGTTTGAAGTTAGAACAGCAAGGATACCAGGTGGTGGAAATGTGGGAACACGAGTACGATCTGCGTTTGAAAACCGATCCCGAGTTTAAACGCATCGTAGAAAGTTACAACTTGGTGGACCCCCTGAACCCCTGGGATAGTTTGTACAGAGGACGAACGAATGCCACCTGTTTGTTGTACCAGGTGGACGAAGAGAAAGGAGAAGAAATCAAATACTTGGACGTGTGTTCGCTGTATCCTTACGTGTGCAAATATTGTCACTTTCCCGTAGGGCATCCAGAATTGATGACAGAACACATTGACTTGGACCACATTCGTCAGTACGAAGGATTGATCAAGTGTAAAGTCTTACCACCCACAGACTTGTACCATCCCGTTTTACCTCACCATTGCCAAGGAAAACTGATGTTTCCTTTGTGTCGCACATGTGCCAAAACGTGCAACCAAGACCAACCTTGTCAGCACACCCAGGAAGAACGCGCCTTGACAGGAATGTGGGTGAGCGTGGAATTGTTTAAAGCTCTGGACCTGGGATACCGTCTGTTAGAAGTGTACGAAATTTACCACTTTCCCAAGACACAACAATACCACAAGGGCAACGAGACACAGAAAGGTATTTTTGCAGACTACGTGGATGCCTTTTTAAAACTAAAACAAGAAGCAAGTGGCTATCCTTCCTGGTGTCACACTTCCGAAGACCAAAAGATATTCAAAGAAAAATATCGGGAGCAGGAAGGTATCACTTTAGACCACATCGAGAAAAACGAAGGAAGGCGATCGTTTGCCAAAGTGATGCTCAATTGTTTGTGGGGTAAAATGGCACAACGCCCGTCTTTACCCAAGACGGAGTATTTGTCCGAGCCGTCTCGCTACTTCCAGATGATTCACGACCAAACCAAAGTCATGAAACACGTGGACGTCATTCGTGAGGACTTGATCTTAGTCAATTACGAAGAAGAACTAGACTTTGTAGAAGCCGACAAATTTGGAAATGTCATTATTGCGGCTTACGTGACAGCCCATGCTCGCTTAAAATTGTACGAAGTGTTAGAACTGTTAGGAGATCGTGTGTTGTATTTTGACACGGACAGTTGCATCTACATTCACCGACCGAACCAGTGTAACCCTGTCATCGAAGGAGACCGTTTAGGAGCCTGGACCGATGAATATCCCGTCGACAAGGTTCTATGTTTTGCAAGTGGTGGTCCTAAAAATTACGGCTACGAATACAGAGACCCACAAGGAGAAATGCACACCGAATGTAAAGTGAAAGGATTGACTCTCAATTATCGCACCAGTCGAGTGGTGAACTTTGACGTGCTACAAGAAGCCTTACAGTCGGGACAGGATGAAACGTTTCAAGTGACTACCCACGAGCCGCACAAGATTGTCCGTTTACCCACACACCAAATTGTTAGCCGACCTTTGGAAAAAGTCTATCAAATCGTGTACCAAAAGAGAGTACGACTTCCCAATCACTTCACTCTCCCGTACGGTCACGTCGAAATTGGGCAGCATATAAAAAGGGACATTGTCCAAGACCAATAGTTCATTTGTCACTACAACGACCAAGAGAAAAGAAGATGGATCCATTTAAACAGACATCATTCAAATTTGGGAATTCTCAAGTGGAGTGCGATGCTAAACCTTGCGATTGTAGTGATGCCAGGCGCTGTGACCTTAGTGATTCAGCAGGATATCGTGGGAACGTTGCTATGACTACTACCCCTATATCTACCCTGGAAAGTGATGCTGTGCGTGTCAAACCTGAGGGATGCGAAAGCGGTGCCACACGTTATCGTGGACTCCTAGGAATTTCACCGTACCTGCATCGAACAGAAGTGAGGAGAGTCGAATATTCGTTCCCGACGAGTTTGCCTGAATACTGTCACTTTAAAAGTCGATTTCAAACCTTCAAAGATAAATGGCCAAAATATCTGCCTGGACCAACTCCTGAAGAATTAGCCAGAGCCGGATTTTTCTACTTGGGCGAAGGGGATAAAGTCAAGTGCTTCAGTTGTGGTGTATCCATTTACGAGTGGGAACATAAAGATTCCGCTTACCTGGAACATGCTCGATGGTCTCCGAATTGTCAATACCTACCTTTAGTGGGACCTAGTGATTGGAAGTGACAATACTGCTTCATGTCGTGTAACAAACCTAGACCAGTATATAAGCCCTCACTAAAACATTATATTCAAGGATTACCACAAGAATTGCAAGAGAAGATCTACATGGACGTTTGGCAAGGTCTTGCTAAAGAAAAATCTCAATGGGTGACTGTAGAACTTTTGTGTCGTGAAATTCACAAGAGGCAAGTGACAAAAATTAACCAACGTGTTAGATTTTTCTGGATCAAGGGTATTTTTTTGCTCTGTTTCCAATTTAGTACGTTTACATCTGAAGATGTTTTGATCCTTCTTAATCGTTACCCTGAATGGCAGTGGGACGACATTACACGTTATATTAATCACTTTCGCTTTTGGAGCAGATTTGATTCTGTGTTGAATATACACTGATGGTCTTTGACCTAAAGAAGTATAAAAGAGAACAACCATGCCACAACCTTTATCATTGGTGATCCAACAGATTCCGTGGAAGGATATCAATGAGAAGATTCACACGGTGAAAGATTACGAACACTTATTGCAAGAACTATACCCTATGAATTGGGGTCGACGTGTAGTGTGTGTTTTAGTGACTTGCTTTCTGGGATTTCGTTTACCTGTCGATTCTTTGTGGACACTTTACGAACACTACCTACCAAAAAAGACAGTATGGTGACTCCTTTAAATGTCCACGAGAGACTTATTCTGTTCAAAGCCTTACGCTTTCATCTGGATACGTCTCGACCTCTCCAAGAAAAAAAGATTCGTCAACTTTTACGTACGGAAGCGGTGTACGAAGATGTGTGTGTAGCTTGTGACTTACACCCTCATTGGACAGATGTACGTCACTGGAAAAGTTGGGATTTTGAGGCTTGGACAAACGAAGCATCCCATTATGCCCAAGCGTTGTGTTCCTAAAATTCATCGTCGAGTGAAAAAAGTCACTTTTAATCCTGTGTTAGTAACAGTACCAGAAGAAGAAGAAGAAAAAGAATCTGTCACCCAGGACAATCCCTCTGTTCAAGACAGAACTGTCATGGACATTCCCCCACAAAAACCCTTTCGAGAGGATACGTATGTGACTGTACCCCATGTAGAGGAGACTATAAGAACATTACATACTACCTCTAGGACACCTTCGTTACCCAAACAATGTTGTACAGTGACTTGTTTATATGCCACTTTGATCGTTTCCCTATGTATTTTATCCCTGTATTTATCCATTTGGCTTTTATGTACATTTGTCTTTCGTGTTGTTCGAATTTAAAACATGCATTGAAATAAACGTGTCTTGAAAAAAATATAAAAACCTCTTGTCTTGTCTGTTTTTGTGTCAATCGTGTCATACCACTACACGACTATGGCTCACACTGCTCTTTCTACTACTCCTTCCTCCTCGACATTCAAAGTCATTGACGAACACTTAGATCAGGCTAGTTGGAAAGCCTTGTATCTTCGTCATCCTTTTAACATGTTAATTGCTGGACCGAGCGGTTCAGGCAAAACCGAATTTGTCAAACGTTTGATCGAACATAAACATCATTTGATCGATCGTCCACCTCAACGCATCGTGTGGTGTTACAAAGAGTGGCAATCGGCATACAGCCTCTTGCAAGAAAGTCAAGGTGATTCCATTGTGTTTGTAGCAGGCATTCCTAAAGAAGACGAGGGGATCGTGTCTGACCCTAGTCAAACTCATTGGGTCATTTTTGACGACATGTTAGGAGAAGACGAAGAAGAAATTAAACTGTGGTTTACACGTAAAGGGCATCATCGTAATGCCAGTGTCATTTACATTACACAAAATTTATTTCAACAAAGTAAAGCCCATCGTACCATTAGTCTTAATGCTCATTACGTGGTCTTGTTTAAACGTCCTCGAGATAAATCACAAGTGCAAGTTTTAGCCAAACAGTTAGGAACACCTTGGCTGACTCATGCGTACGATGATGCCACTCAAACGCCACACGCCTATTTACTCGTGGATTTAAAACCCACTACCCCTGATTATTTGCGATTTCGTACCGATTTGTTTCACGACTGGTGTCAAGACGGAGGACCTGTCGTGTACACGTCCTCGTCGTCGACATAACCATATGAAGCACTAAAAAAAAATCTATAAAAACCTTGGGTTACTTTGACCTTGTCTCATACATCGTCAACATGACGTCCCTTCAGTCTCATCTTCCCATCAAATTGATTCGTGCCTTGTACGGCATCAGTCGCGAAAAAATCCACAAATACGTGCTCACGTCTTAGAAGCCAGTCTCAAAGAAGTCTTACGATGGTTTACGGTGACAGCACGTCAAATACTGCAAGGCATCTTTTCACATTCCACATCAAACCAAACGCTTTTTTGACAGAAACAATGTAGCCTTGACGCAACTAGCCAATCCTCGCATCGACTCTCACACCAAAAAGCAAATCATATTGAAACCTGGAGGTAGTGGTTCTCTAGGAGGTGTCATCATTCGTTCCCTTTTAAAATGGGATCCCAATGCTTCCAAAGTTCACCCCAAGAAAACAAAAAAAGCCAAACAAGCCCCTAACAAAAAGAACAAGGGTACCAAGACCAAAACACAGAAAAAGAAAAGTCCACAGAAAAAAGTGGGCACCCGCAAAAAAGGCACTTCGGCCAGGACGCAACCTTATCTTCGTCAACCAAGACCTGTAAGAAAAGATCTACAAGGACGTTTGGCAGGGACTACGTTGCCAGTAGCCTCAGGGGCTGCCACTTCTCCGTTGCGGGTGATGCCAGTCAAACCCAATTTGACACCCGTTTTTCCTAATTTGATGAAACATTGGAAATCTGCGTCTCCCAAAACGTCTCCTCCACCGGTGACACCCTCGTCCACATTAGCGGCAGTAGCAGCTGCTCACAAAGTACCTGCCCCTAAAGTCAAAGTCCAAGAAAGATCTGGCATGTTAAAGAGTTTACTAGATTTGTCCAAACAAGAACTATCCCGATTGAGTCCATTGCGAACTCCTTCACGACGTGTGTTACCTGCCATGAAGTTGATACGACGCAAAGATAATCAGTGGCGACGCATTCCAGTATAAAAATATGACTTGAAGACCACGACGTCAATCAGTATTTTCTGTACCACTGCTGAACACTCAAGAATGCCTCCTCAAAAACGTGCACACCACCACCCTCGTCGTTCTGCTGTCCAAAAAGGAAAAGGAAAAAGACAATCTCGTCATCCCACCAAAGGCTTAAAAACCATACATCGACGTCATCCCCTCCAAAGACGTAGTCTTTAAAGAAGAGTCACCAAAAGGGAGGATCCTTTTGGAAACACATTGTTACCTTTTTGACAAAGCGCTAGTAAATAAAAGAGGGTGTGTACCAAGTCATGGACGTTAGTGGTATTGTGGAACGAACAAGTAAAGATGTCACCTCGCAGAAAACATTCTTCTTCACCTCACAAAGGAAAGAAAAGGAAAGGACTACCTTCTCGTTTAGCCAAACATCGACACGTTTGTCGTCAAAAGACCCAAAAGAAAATATCCGTCCGTCAAAACAAAAAGATGATAGTGCAACGCGGAGGATTTTTTCACTTCTTCTTAAAGATACCAACTATAAAGGATGTCGGCCATAAATGATACCATTTATAAATTTATAATTAATGATACCATTTATAAATCAAGTGATGGCACAACAAAAAAAAGATAAAAGGGTGTGTGTTCCAAGTCATGGACGTCAGTGGTATTGTGGAACGAGCAAGCAAAGATGTCACCTCGCACAAAACATTCTTATTCACTCCCCAAGGGAAAGAAAAAGAAAGGACTACCTCCTCGTTTAGTCAAACACGGAGACGTGTTGTCTGTCCTGTCCAAAGCCTCTTCACCTATGCGAAAACAAATCATTAAAACGGCTTCCAAAGATGTCATCGATACCGTGTGCGAATGTTGTTTGAATGTTTTGAAAGGCACGATACCTTTGTCTCCACACCAGAAAAAATGCTTAGCCAAACATCGACACGTTCTTCGTCAAATGGTCCAAAAGAAAATATCCATTCGTCAAAAGAAAAAAATGTTGGTGCAACGCGGAGGATTTTTACCCTTTCTTCTTCCTGTGTTGGGAGGATTAGCGAAATCCGGCATCCTATCCAGCATATTACCAGGTTTTTTACAAGGGATGACACAAGGGATGACCCAAGGGATGCCCCAAGGGATGTCCCCAAGGTATGGGTAGCAATATGTATGATCCTTCCAGAAGATAAAAGGGACTCATGGAACACCACGAACTCAGACGTAACCTTTGTAAGCCCATGGAAGGACGAAAACTGACTTTAGTTCCTTACAAACGATGGATGGAATACCATCGTTGGCAAGAACAACGTACCCCCCATTTACCACCCAATCCTGATTTGAACGAGATGTCCCAATTACAACACGAATTGCAATCCTTGATGCATCGCCACGATTTGTCCGAAACCGAAAAATCGCAAAAGTACGGTCAACTTTTGCAACGACTACAACTCTTTCATCGAAAAGCTGTGGAACAAACAGCTCTACCTACTCTGTCCGATTTGAAGGCACTAATGAATAATCCGGCGCCCTTACCCTCTACAGTGGCCAAAACAGACGTCACCCCACCATTACCCAAGGAAGAAGAACCCCATGATCTCTTTCAAACACCCACTGCTACTCCCATTCCGAGTAAGATTGCTGCTTCCTTATTGACCCCTTCTCCCACTCCCCAACGAGAAGAACTCAAAACTTGGGTTAAAAAGATGATGGCTACTCCTGCTTCAACAGAAGCGAAAAAGAAAGAAAGGAAACCAGAGGTCAGAAAAGAAAAGAAGACCAAAGCTATCTCATTACCTCCGCCACCACCACCACCACCACCACCACCAGTACCCTCGACGTCAACTCCTGTGGCACATCGGACACGTAAAACTGTTTCCAAACAACCCCCATTTCGTCCCACCCAGCAGCAGAGAGGGTGAATCAGACAACTTTTACAAGCGTCGATTCGGTAATCTAAGGCTTCTTCTTAAATCGTAAAAAAAAGGCATCGATTCGGTAAATTGAGGCCTCCTCGATGAATTCGTCAATGACGCCAACGTCGTTGTCACTCACCCTCTCTGCTGCTATGGGTTAACCAAATATTTGATCGAGTCCGATACGATATCGTGTCCGAGGATCATGTAAATTTATTGTTATAAATCCATGCGGGGTCGACTGAGCGTTACTAAACAAATTTTTAAATTGATTGAAGTCCATATCAGAGCACCATGTCTGCCAAATATTTCGTAGCGTATGTGTATCAACGCCGTTGAATACAGAAAGAATATTACAGTTATCTCTGATCACTTTTGGAATCTGAGTGTAGCGTTGAGTGACATATATCACATCAGTGTTTTTGTGCCTGCCTCGGGAAAATATTCTAGCTGGGTTTTTTTGTTTATCTAACATGACATCATCGTATACAACTAAATTGTTGATACTTCCATCGATGTCTTCTACTGATGGTGCCTCGTCAATATCGGTTATAAATTCAATAATACACTCGCCAGCAATCTCTGAAGCGTTTTCATTAAAATCTTTTAGCACTTCATAGCATCGTTGATCATCTACGCTAGGAGCAACTAAATACAATTTATCCCACTTCATCCATCTCATTATTAAATTGAGCAACAATTGCGTCTTGCCGGATCCAGATGGTCCGATTATAATTGCGCGGATAGAGTTTGGTAGCGCTGCATGATGCTTAACTGGTTCTCTTGTTTTAGTCGCTGAAAAATCAATTATATCCATATCTCTATACATAAATTATGGATCTATAATGTGTGAAGTGTAAAACGCGTACTAGCACAAATGATGTGACGACGATTGCAACTAAAAATAACAGATCTGCACTTACTGGTAGATGTGCAACATGTGGTACAAACAAATTTAGATTTATTTCTATGAAATCCGGAAATGTTTTTAAAAAAAACGAGGAGGTCATATCGCAGCCAAATTGGCAAAGCTCCCTGGAACCCCATGGGCGAAATACCCCGGAGAAAAGCACCTTCCAGGATATAGCTACTGTGGCCCCGGAACACGATTAGATATCAGACTTGATGATCAAAATCAGCGCCGACCTGGCGAGTATCCGATAAACGCTATTGATAAGGCCTGTCATGCTCATGATGTTGCATATAAAAGCAGCAATCTGCAAAACAGACATCTCGCGGATGTGAAATTAATTCATGCGTTAAATGCTATTCCTGATAAATCTTTGAAAGAAAAATTGGCTTCGTGGTTGGTAAAATCGGCTATGAAAGGCAAATTGATGATGGGCGCTGGTAATTAATAATATGGAATCTATTTATTATTCTCCAAAAGGATACTGGAAGGGTAACGCAGCAATCAGTAAACCCGTCAGCGCCGCAAAAGTGAAAAAGGCCACTGCGGCTAATTGGTTATCCAAACAGGCTATATGGCAAATTTATCTATCGCGCCCTAAACAAATCAATTTCTCGCATTTTGATGTTACCGGACCTAATGAAGTTCATCAAGCTGATTTATTGTTTTTACCACATGACAACGGTTACAAATACGCGCTAACCGTAGTTGACGTTGCGAGTCGATACAAACAAGCAGAACCGCTGAAAACAAAATCATCACCTGAAGTTGCTTCTGCATTTGAAAAGATTTATCGACGAGGCCCACTACGCTGGCCAAATCTGTTACAAGTTGATCCTGGCAAGGAATTTCAAGGCGCTGTTTTATCAGCGATGAAACATCACAATGTCACCATTAGACGAGGGCATACTGCGCTACATCGCGATCAGGCAATTGTTGAACGATTTAATCGGACTCTTGCTGAACGGTTATTTGGATATCAATACGCGAAGGAGTTTATTAGGGATAAAAGATCCCGTGAATGGGTTAAGAGATTACCAGCTGTGATTACCGCGCTCAATAACGAGATTACTAGAACAATTAACATGAAACCTGTCAACGCGATTAAGAAAGCGTCTATACCAAAAATGGAAATCCAAGGAATTTCACAAAAAGATTTCAAAGAACCAATTCTTGGTAGTAATATCACTGTTAGGTATTTATACGAACCAGGAGAGCTTGAGGGTGGTAAAAAAAGAGCTACCGATCCTATTTGGAGCGTCACTACGCATAAGATATCCGGTATAACACGATCTACTGGTAGACCTCCAATCTATAAACTGGATTCAACTGCTCCTCAGCGAGGATTTACTCGACAACAATTACAACTGATTCCCGAGGATACTCAATTACCACCGCGTGGTCTTAACTAGCACCCCCTTCGTCTGTTGCACTCAAGACAAGTCAGCATAACGTTATCTCTGATATGACCAATGTTGCTATTCTTTCTGTCTACGGTAAATTGGCGAGGATCTTTATCCGAATACTGCCAACGCATTATACAATTGCAACTCGCGCAGTGATTATTCTGTTGTTGCTTCAGCTAAATTATTAATTCAGCATCAATGTCAAATTCTCGTTGTTTTTTTTTTTGTCTTGTTGTTTGTAACCGGAGAGTTTTTTATCAATAATTTTAACATCAACGATGCTAGCATCATCCATTGTGGTGTCATCATCGAAAATAATTCTTCGAAGTTGATTTATTCTTCGTACTCTGGATACTGCAAGATAGACTAAATTCGACCATTCGATGTGATTATCCACCATCCAAACAATTGTATCTGATATAGTCAATCCCTGTGAAGAGTGTATTATCGCTGCGTAACCTAACGTCCATGGGGATTTATCAGCACGCAATGTATCTTCGACGACGCTGATATCAACCAGCACAATATCATTTAACACGAGAATCTTTTTTTCACTTTTCCCTGGAATATTAACTTCAATATTCTGCTTTCGTGTATCCGAAGGCCTATAACACAACGGTACTGGAAGTGTTGCAAATTTTTCTTTATGCGTTTCAAATAACTTCATCTGAAGTGTGTCTCTGACTATTTTTCTACTTGCTACTACCAAATCATTTGGTCTCCACGTTTCCCAAAAATCATTCATGGGAGTTTCTGAAATTATTTCACGCGCTATTTCACATTGGATTTTATCCGGCTGTAATCTAATTAGCGCTTTGAACTCGCGTAATTGTTCATCAAGTGATCTATAATCAGTGGTAATTTCTTCATAATAGTCTACAAAACCCTTTAGCCATTCATGTGGGGATGCAACGACAAATGGTGGTGGTTGGCCGTGATCACCGCACATGACGACTTTTGTGTTTTTGTTTAACAACCACTCGAGAAATGTTTGTAATACATCTAATGACACTGTGCATATTTCATCCCAGATTATGATTTCAGGAATGAATTTATCACCCATTCGATCAGGAGTCCATTTGTCACCCTTCCATCGAAAAAAACTGTGATAGGTACGGGCATTTACCCCTCGTTGTTTCATCTCTCTGGCGAGTCTGTGAGTTGGTGTTAACACAATCATGGTTGACCGACGATATAATTCAATTGCACGAGTTGTCTTTCCTGACCCACCACAACCGTTTAAATAAACTGTCTTGTATCTACATATTGGATCAGATACCGGTGGTGCATTAGAAAATTCGGATTGAATCTCATAACACTTTAAGTACTTTTCATCCATGGTAACATCTGCCGATTCACAATACTCATGTAGCGTTTCCTTTTTAAATCTCCAACATCCCCAATTTGCCTCCGGATCTGTGAATTTAGCTACATCTGATTTGTATTTATTGTGTATATACATAGAATCAGTGGCTACTCTAACTGCGGTATTAGGAAATCTATTTATCATCGAAAATAAATTGATAGAAGCATAAGCTAGCATAGAACTTCTCAAATGCGTATACTGTTTAATATATCCATCACAATAGGTAACAATTGTACCTAATCGTCTTCCATCGGATAAAAAAGCGTCTTTACGATTTACAAGTTTTCCTTGTTTCGTTAAATCCGTTACAATAAAATCGTATTCAGCGATGTCTATGATCAACCGCGAAGAATATTTTGCATTGTCGTATCTTCCACCCTGGGTAAATTTACCGATTATTCTTCGTCCAAACTCTTTTGCTTGTTCTTTTTTAAATTCAAATAACTTCTTAGACCAATTCATGATTTGTTCTTCATTGAAAATCTACGATTTTCCATCTGTAAATTGTTTTCGCTGTTCGCTAATTATACGATCTAAATCGGGTTGTGGTAGCCAAACTTCTTTCTGAGCTCGATAGCATATAATAGCTTCGGAAACAATCAACGATATTAGCATACCACAATCAATCATATATCGTAGTAACACTATTGGCATCCAGGCCTTTTCAGATATATGTCTACCAAGCCAAACATAACTACACGGATGTAACCCTGTAGCGAATTCGAATGATATCACACGAGCGAATCCAGTTAAATCAAAATCAGGCAATGGACCATTAATCGCAACACGAGTCATTTCATGCGTGGGGTGTCCAAATCGTTTAAAATAGTTACTACATTCTCCATACCCGAGGAAACTTCCAGGATAACACGCGGATATATCAATTGAAATCATACCGCCACGATGGTATTTGTATTCCACAGTCCTCCATGACTAAATTCGACGCAACTCAATTTAACGTCCTCGAGAAAATCACTTCGTGTTGGACGCCATGAGTTTTTTTCTCTTGCGAAGTGAGCTACCACAGAGGAAATAGTAAAACTATCCGTTAATAGTTTTTCATGGTAACTCTCCGGTGAAAAATCACTAGCGATTTCTCTCATTCTGTTATCTAATTCTTCAACGCGATATAATTCACCATTTGGTCTTACAAATTGATCAAATCCTATTTCGGGATCTTCATCACTTCTAAGTAACCACACTGACACAGGATCATCCTCACACAGCGTGTGAATAGCATCGAATAATTTCTCATTATAAAAAACATCCCCGACGAACTCCTTAGGGATATATCTCACGGTTCGTTCTCGTGGAAATATTGTTACTGCAGGTGTCCACGCGTGTTTGTTATGATCAATAATTTGTATTGGCGCTCCTTGTGATTGATATTTCGGTTCGTATAATACTTCTCCGGTTATTGTTGTTACTGATATTGGGAATCTTAATAATGTTTCTAATTTAGCTATATCAGAAATCTTTGCACCGTGCTGTTTCACTGTCAGTTCCCATTCGGTTATTTTTCTACGTCGCAGATCAGTTAGTTTATTTCCTCGTGATGCATTTGTGAAGTGTTCCAGTACCCGTGTTGCTACACAATTCAGTGAACTAGAATATTTCATAGGAGCTAGTTTTGCAATATCGGGTTTATCATTTAACGGATATACCCCATAAACAATTGCTGTTACTGGATAAGATCTCTCGTAGTATGGTTTGTCAATTCCAGTTAGAATTCCTGGTTTGTAATCTCTACTCACAATGACAGTTTTTTATCCTTGAGGATTGGTTCAAATTTATCCCTGATAATCCATTTGCCTTCGACTTCGATAATGAATTTTATTCTGAAAAAATACTTCTGTTGGGAATTGCTTTGTTGAAAATCTTTGATTTTCCATGAAAATCCTTTGGATTTTACACCCTTGAATTTCCAGTTCCTTGGCGGGCCAAGGTGTGAAATTATCTCAGCTGCTCTTTCATCGTTCATAGTAGCATCGATGTTGGGTACATTGACATCTTCATCAATAATTCGAAATGTCGACCAACAGTATGCTGCACCGTCTCGGTAGAATTCATTAAAACACTCCCTGATTTTACTCAGTATAGTTCTATCACCGATTAGATGTTTTGGTGTATCAGAGACTCTATCCAGATTGAATTTAGTATTTCTCCAAGGCTTAATTTTCGATAATCTCTTGAACTCCTCATCGAGATTGAATTTAGTATTTCTCCAAGGCTTAATTTTCGATAATCTCTTGAACTCCTCCATGTTATAATCAATGAATTTAGGATTTTTCCAAGGCTTAATTTTCGATAATCTCTTGAACTCTTCCATGTTATAATAAAAACAAGTATTTAAATAGAAAAATATAGTATAATGAATCACTGCAAGTGGCTAATGATTGGATCAACAACCCCGTGTAACAAATCATGCAGAAGCGAATTCTGTGGGTATCATTTACAAAGCGTTCGCAACGGTTCTTTCGGTCCTCCCCCATGCCTTCAATGTGGGGCTGGGGTAAGGGGAAAATCGCAGTTGTGTCTTGCTTGTGGGGGTAAACGATACAGGGAACTAAAACGCTATTATGACAAACGAATAAAAAATGCAGTCATTGACCCTAACGATGACAAAATCATAAAAAACCCTCAAGATTATATCAAGAGGTTTATAATTAAAGCAGATAATAAATCAGATAAGTAGTATTATTATACAAATGAGCCAAGATTTCAGACCTCATCCAGTGCTTGTTAATTACGAAGCCTCCAGTGATGGTGTTGTTAGAAATTGTAGACTAAAAAGGCCTGTTGGATGGGTAAATAATATGGGATACTTGATGTTTACAGCCGGGGGGAAGAAGTATCTCTGTCACAGAGCCATCTATGAAGCATTTTACGGATTAATCGAAGACGGATTTGTGATTGATCACATAAATGGCGTGAAGACTGATAATTGTCTTGAGAATCTTCAATCTATCTCGCAGCGCGATAACCTTTTAAAAGGCATCGCTGGTAGGCACTCAAAACGCCATAGGGGGGTCAAATCGTTTGATTTAGAAACAAAAGAGGAGAAAATATTTCAATAAATAAATAAAGCTAGTAGATACTTTAACATTTGCAGGTCTTCAATACGATTTGTTGCAGAAAATATTACTAAATTAACTCTGTCTAAAAAAAATGGTCATAAAATAAAATTCGTATACATCTGAAAAGATTCAAGGGAGATAAATCCTTTATGGATAAATCCAACCACTCTACCTACTAAGTTCCCTTGTATTATGACGTCTGCTATATTACCTGTAGAGAGATATAATTGACATGTGTGCAACCACGTGACTGTAATGGAGTATAATACATGTGTTTCGTTAGAGTTGTATTTTTATAATTCTAAAATGTTTTATTGTCGCTTGGCTAAAACCGCATCATTTAAACAGTTGTATTTATTTAGACCATCTATTAATACACTTTCAGTACAGACGTTCTTTATAATCTAGCGCATTTTACCTATGTTCGCTCAGCCGGAACGCGAGTGGTTTCCATTCATTGAAGTAGGTGGGCGTGGTTAAAATTCCTGTATACAGCTCTTTATGATCTAATCTAGTCACTGACGCAGGCATGCGTGACTGATATTTACATTATATTTTAAACAACAGTTAAATTATTATTCGTTTTGTGTACTTAGTATTTTATTTCCTAATACGATGGATATAGTAAAATTGTCTATTTTAAAAATCTCTTATTGTTAAGTATAATCAGAAGATATATATATTAAAAAATCTCTATTCTGTATGACAGCTCCGTGGTGTAATGGTAGCGTGTTTGTCTTGTAAACACAGATCTATCAACTACTACGTGTTCGGTCCCCATAGCAGATACATTATTTGATGGCGAAACGGAAGATGTTTTTCTATTAATTGGGGTGGAGGGGCGGTCCCCCTCAGCCAAACCAACATTGTAACTCATGCTATCGCATTCTCGGTAGCGTGGGTTGGTGTTTTTTCCAACTCATGCAACCATGAATTTAATTTCATGGGTTGCCATGTTGGTTTGGTTTACCACGCCCACGCCACATAACATCCAATAAACATATACCTTCTGAGAGATCTAATTCAGCCTTTGCTGAGTTAGACCCCTCGCCGGAGATTATGTGTTTATCAAAGTAATTGGGTGTAAAATAAATGGTATAAATTGATGCAAAAGCTCTACATTCACATGAGGAACCCCACAGGGTAGCACAGAATGGGCTACCGGCTAATAGAAACGGTGTTAGGGTCACATCTGGAATGGATAGCCAAAAGAAAAGAGCATCCGAAATGGATAGCCGAAAGAAAGGGCATCTGGAATGGATAGCCAAAAGAAAAGACCCTAACAAAGACACAAAGGCCTGAATAAGGGACTCATGAATGAATAACCGCTCATAATTTGTACCATTTATTTTGCATTTTTTTTAATAATTAAAGATAAAATATATTATATAAATAATGGATATCAAAGATATAAATTCTATAATTGCTGAAATCTCAGATTTAAAAAATAGAGGGGTAGTATTATCTAAAGATCTCGACTGTGACAGGATTGCCTCGGAATATGAAGACATAGAGTATCAGTCTAGTAAGGGTCGTTATGTTTTACCTAAGATATACAGACTCGTGAAAGGAATTCAAAAGTCCATCTATGCTTGTTTGTACGGTAACGATATTGATGTATTTATAACGCTATTTAGCACCGTTGAAGCAATACGTCAAAAGCTCGGCCAAGAGTATCAAAAACGAGCTGAAATTAGTTCTAAGGTTCGTGATCTTAGGAAAATATTAAACGAGGAAAAACCAGTATCTTAACCACGTGAGCGTTAGGCTTTTCAGTAAATTTTATTAAAAAATATTTTTTTTAGCGTTTTTTGTAACACTCACATAGGATTTTCTCCTGAAAGGATACTCAGCAGTCTGGACTTGCCCATGCAGTTATGTGCATAATGGATGATCTGGTTGTGATAGCAAGTAATTACCGCGACGCCTCCATTTTCACGTAGTTGTTGTTGTTGCCGCGTCGTTAACACAAATCGTTCATCGCCGTTCTCAGATATTACAATTCTGAAACCCCCAGCGATGTTATTTCTGAAACACTCGCGGATAGCGTCGTACAGTTTAACCCTGTCGAAGATGGATACGTTAGCTTGATGGTACATTATTTAATAACTCATCTTTTAATTGTGATAGTTTCACATTTGAAAAATTAGTTCACAAACAATATATGGTAGGTGAATCGCTTACAACTAGATTAGCCCGAGAGCGGTTAGCAGCAATTAAAAAGTTTATACCGGTTCGAGACAGACTTCGCGAGAAACTTCAACAACGACAACAAGCTCAGACTGACTTTTCTGTGTCAAGTGAACAACTGTTCGCCCCGGTAACTAAGGCGACCAGCGATGTGAAAACAGCAACTGAACGAGCAATATTTGGGGATATTCCTGAGGAAGGCAAGCGACGAGAAGTGCCTGTTCTTGGTGTGCTTGAAAAAATTGCAGCAGAGACCGAACAAACAAAAAAGTCTTTAGAAACACTTCCAGTAGATATAGTAACTACTTCACGGCAACAACAAAAAAAAAAGAGCAAGTACTAGAAGAACTAGGTGCTACTGCAAGAAAACCAAAAGAAGAAAACGTTACTATAGAAAAAATATATTCACCGCAAAATATATTTATACACTTTATATACAACATAATTAAACATTATAATGACAATGAGTTAATTAACTTTACCACGCAGAATTTTTCACACGATAGAAGAACAAGAGTTGTAAACAAAGAGTATAAAGAGTATATAAAAAACGACGAGAATTGGATAAAAAAAAGTATACCTGGCAAACCGTGGTAGATTTAGAATCACAGACAGTAACCGCAATGATTTTGAGAGTTTTAAAGACGAAGTATGGAATAGAATATATAAAATGTATCCAGTTGAAGAGGATGAAGAGGAGTCAACTGGAGATGGATATTTAGGTAGCGGCATAGTTGAAAACACTAGCGTTACTTGTCCTGGTAATATTCTCAGTGATATATCACGGTTAGAAGTTCTCATCGGAGGGAAACGAGCCGGAAACAACTCACCGGAAATAATTAATGAAGCAGCTGATATCTGTAGACGATTATTTGCCGGCGGTATCATGGACATTAATGTATATCGAGAACTCATTGCTGAATTAGTTGAAAATCACAGAGACGCCCATGGTTATTACAGCGATTGATCACTAATTGAAAAACTACTAGTTTTATAACAAGATGATTATACACTACAACCATGATAAACCAACCCCCGTCTATGTAGTTAATTCACGGTTTCCAGTTTATAGAGCATATTACGGAGATGGTCTCGGTGATACCATTGCAGGGTTATTTACAAGAATGGCCCCAAAAGTGGCGCCGTTATCTAAACAATTATCAATGAAAGCCATTGACATTATTCGTGATAAGGGTATTGGTGCTGTTGGAGATCTCGCCGGAAAAGCGTTTTCAGCTGCGAAGAATAAAATAACATCATTAGTGAGACGAAAAAAGAAACCGTTACCGTCTACAGCGGAAATGCCTGCAAGTGTTAGTAAAATTATAAATAACGCAGTAGATGAAAAATTAGCGCAATTGACTTCAACCTCTGACCAAAGCAATATTGCAAATATGATAGCGGGAAGTGGCTTTAAAAAACTACGACGATGAATGGAAAATCGTTTACGATTTCACGATTTAGACTCTGATAAATAGAATAAAATGTTCAAAAGGTCACCTGATCCAGCGTTTGATATAGACGCCCCAGTTCGCAAGGATGATTCTGTACGCGATTATCAATATTACGCCTATCATGCCATAGACTC
The DNA here is from genome assembly GCA_030141615.1 of Unio pictorum. NCBI lineage: Eukaryota > Metazoa > Mollusca > Bivalvia > Unionida > Unionidae > Unio > Unio pictorum. The sequence goes on along the minus strand of JARLTB010000184.1, from coordinate 10,205,762 downwards.
AAATAGTCGATCAAGAATTGAACTTCAAGTCCATGATACCAGTAAATACTTTTTGCCCTGTGAAGCATTTATCGAAGTAGAAGGAGAACTTGTAACAGCTGCTGATACTCCTGCTGTACCAGCACCGTATCCAGCTGGTACTCAAGTCGGGTTTGTCAATAATGGTATCATGGCGCTATTTGAGAGTGCTAGATATCTCATTGATGGAAAAGAAATTGAGTCCATAGATCGCGATGTTGATGTGGCTACAACAATAATCGGGTTAGCGAGATATTCTGATGATTATACAAGATCCGCGGGTCCTTCTATGATGTTTGCAAAAGATGTTACAAATACCGCTGGAGGAAATCCATTTGTTGCAAGACGACCAAAAAAACGTGATAATAGTGATGCTGATGTCGAGGATATGATTATAAACAAAGATGATAATTTCAATCTAGGAGCTGCAACACGTATATCAATGTTGGGGAGGGGGCGTAAATCATTTTCATGCGCGATTCCACTGCATTACATATTTGGATTCTGTAGAAACGTCAGAAAAGTTATTTATGAAGCGAAGCATACAGTAGCACTGGTGCGAAAGAGTGATGATAATGACGCAATCTGGAGGATTTCAGCAGACAATGCAAATCCCAATGCTGATGCCGGTAAAGTCAATTTAACAAAACTATCATTATGGATGCCAGTACTAACTCCATCAATCACCGCAGAAGAACGATTACTATCATTTATGGACCATGAAGGAAAATCGTTACTAAGTTGGCTAACGGTAAGTACAGATGTTAAACAATCAGATCTGAACAGGTTATTCACGTGGAACCTAGCATCAAAACAAGGTGTTGCTGCGCCACGTCATATATTTATTGCGTTACAGGATAACACAAGAGTTGGCAATCAACTCTCCAGCCATATGATATTTGATCAGTTAGGGGTTAAACACGTCTCACTGAGAATAAACGGCCAGCAGGAACCATCCGAGGATGTACAACTTGATTACGGTCAGAATCATATTGCACGCGTGTATCATAGGTTGTTGTCATTTATGGCACGTGATCAAAATGTTGATACCGGTCTGCAAATATCACAATTGGATTTTAAAAGCCTCTATCCGATTTATTACTTTTCATTGGAACATCTTGATTTAACAAGACAATCTGTTGTTGATATACATTTTAGAGCTAATGTGCTTCGTGGTGCTATTGCTAATTATAGAGCGGTTGCTGTCATTCTCAGTGATAAATCAATGCTACTCGAAGGTGTTGGTGGAAGAATGAGAGTGGTAGATGCGCCAGTAGAAAATCTATGATTGAAAATTCTATGAATTTTTCATTGAAATCGTAAACGATTTAGAATCAATCTGTTATTGTATAATGTCGTATAGTAATATCAATGTGTCTTTGACACCCGGTCAATTAAAAAAACTACAATCCAAATCAGCTAAGCAATGTGGAACCACAATCACGTTGAAACCTAATCAAATGACTGGAGGGGCGAATAAATTATCGCTGACAACTCGTCAAGTGAAACATTTCAATGATGCACTTGTAGCAAAAAAGGGTGTTCAGATTACTCTTTCTGCGGCTGCTATCAAAAATATGATTAAAACAGGCGGTATATTTCCATTGTTAGCTGCAATACCAGCATTGATTGCAGCGGCTGCCCCAGCAGTGGCGAAAGCGGCGGCGTTGGGAGCCGTTGGGACCGCGGCAGGAATGGCGTTGAAAAAGGCAACTGGGAAAGGATATAAAAAAAAGGGAAAGGGTCTAAGACTACCAGGAACCCCGTATTCATGGTACAGCGGGAGATCCGTTCACGGATCGGGTCTAAGAATACCAGGAACGGTTTATTAGTTGAAAGCCCAATTGTTGAGGAGTCTATGACTGAGGAACCTATGGTTCCCATGTCCAATTTTGATTTAATTGATGCTGCTAAAAAACTAGCGATAAAAAACTTCAGAGGGGTTTTTATGAGAGATCAATTACCAAGAAAACCTAAACGCGTTGAAACCGGTATCATCAATCTTGATAACAGTAACGGATCGGGAACTCACTGGGTTGCATACGCGATTGATCCACGTGGAATTGTCTATTTCGATTCATATGGGTTAGCTCCGCCAAGAGAGTTTATGCGGTATATAAATTCTTCGATGAAACTCAAAGAGTTTCCGATTTTTTATTCCACGCTGCCAACACAACAATTAAATGATCCACCGATATGCGGCCGTGAAGTATTAAATGTCCTCGCGGAGATTTCATCGTCACAGAAACCACCTCATCTGGTTGTAAATAAATACACGAGTGGGAAATTACAAGGTAATTTTAGAGAATTAATAAATTAAAAATACTAGAGTCTTTACAATAATGATTAATATTTGGGGACAATCTCTGTCAATGTTGAAACCCACCGTGGAAACATCTGCGGGTTCTATCGAGGATATAAAAAAAATAATTGAAGATGAAATCGCTGAGACGTTAAATTTAGCAAGTGTTGACCCGAACGAAATAGTTGTATTTCAAGATCGCCAGGGTAAATTGAAAAGTAGTAATATATCCGTGAATGACATTTTGATACGACAACACGACGCCGCTGAAAACTCTATAGCGTTGTATTCCAACGGTGGACAACTTAAACCAGGCGAACTTGTGTCTACGATCACCGACGCGATTGCTACCAAAGAACGTGAGCTGAATGATCTTATACGAGGTTATAATAGTTTTCGCAAAAATGTCGTACATAAATTCTTTGGAACCCCGCTTGTGGTTGGCATGACTCTAGCTGAAATTAAAGACTTGTTGAATTCATTCTTCGCTAACAAGGAAGCTGGAAGGATGATGACTGCTTCAGAAATCAAGGCAAATTATCTCGAGATTTTTAAACTAAGCGAAGATTTTGAGAAGGTACAAAAACTCACAAACGACGTAGTTGTTAAGTTTTTTGGAAACTCGCTTGTGGCAGACATGACTCTCGTTGAAATTAAGCACGCGCTTGACAGACAAAAGATCACCAGCGAAGTCGCTGGTAAGTTCTTTGAGGGCATTACACTCCAAAATATCACGACGAAACTTTCTAACATCGAAACTTATTTTAGACTCCAATCACAGTTTGATAGACCTTTGTATACACTTTTTTTCAAGAGTGATGGGAAGATGATGACTTCCGCCGATATCAGGGCAAATTATCTCGAGATTTACAATGATATTTCTAAACTAAAAGAAGATCAAAAACCCACTAACGACATTGTTGGCAAGTTCTTTGGAAACCCGCTTGTGGCTGGCACGACTCTCGCTGAAATTAGCGAGTTTATCGGCAAGCATACTCACAATGCCTACATCGCTAATAGTTTCTTTGGTGTCCCGGCTACATCTACGATGACTCTCAAAGATATTAATATGTTTATGGTGAGACAAACAACACTTAATACCATCGTGGATAAATTTTTAGGGAGAACACCTGTGTCTGAAACCACACTGACAGGTCCGACCCTCGCTGAAATTAAAGCGGTTATCGATAAAGTAAAAATTCCACATAGTGTAAGCGCCGTTAATAACATCGTGTACACGGTTGATAGTGGGACCTTTGATTGGATCCGAGGAAATGAAAATTATCTTCGTGTCGGCCATAGACATACTGGTGTACCAGGTTGCTATCGACTTACAATAATACATCGCAATAATTTTGATTTGGAATTCAGCAACACAGGAATCAGAGGTGTTAACACGCTGACATATATTCTAGAGAAAATACCAAAACCTCCACCCTCTATACCAATCCCGCTTACGATTACTATAAACAATTCCGACGAGTCTGTGATTAGGGAGTCGCTACCCTGGATAATAGAATTTTTATACGGTATCCCCTCATCAGATCCTAAAACCAGGTCAATAATAGGATAATTGAAAACACTATCAGGTTTAAAATAATGATGACTTCGTCATTAACAATGACTTTGCCATCGTCGCAATATCGATTCGACACCGTGAAAGAATTTTCCGCGAACTTGAAATCACTTTCTGAGCGTTATCGTGAAAAAATGAAAAAATATCGCAAAAGAATTACCGCCATCGACATCACCGTGTATTCGGTGTCCGGTGTGATGGCCAGCGCCGGGGTTATTTTGTCGACGGTGACCATGATGGCTCCGATTGCAGTTCAAATCGCTATCTCCGCGGCAACAACAATTGCGGCAGTCGCCACCGCGATAACTAAAAAATTATCATCGTGTTCTCAGAAAAAACTCAGTGATTATACAGCTCGGTACAGGGTGGTATTTGACGCGTACTCGAAATTATCCGAGTTGATCTCGCTGTCGATAGATAATTCGTTCATATCCGATGTTGAATTTTCCACGATGACCCAGTTGTATAACTCCGCGATGTTGAAATTGGAAATTGAAGACAGCGTTAACAATAATGTCACTACAATTCAACGAATTGCAACTGCTTCAACGAATCGCGGAGAATACCACTCCGATACGAACAAGCATGATATCAATAACATCAACAAACCCTGAATTTAGTGTGAACTTCCCTTCTCCGATTCCAGTACGCGAGATCGCGCTGGCAAAATTACGAGTATATCATAGCTGGCCTAATATCAGATCGGTTGCATTTGGCGGTCAGCAACCCAATAACGCACTGGTGTTCTCGTATAAGAATAAACCCGATGGTACTCCAGCGTGGGAAACTGTTTCGTTACCAACTGGGTCGTACCAAATTGAGCAAATCGATGCTGAAATTCAGCGTAGAATAAAATCAATTACTGAAAAAGAATCAAAAATAGCTATTAAACTTCATGAACCGACGCTCTCGTCGTCGATCGAAACAAGCACAGAGGGATACATTGTAGATATCTATAACAGCTCGTTAAGAACAGTGTTAGGATGGCCTGAAAAACCACCAGAAAAATCCACCGCCGACTTAACCACAGACGTACAATCATATCATGAAATTAATCCCAGTTATCGAGATAATTTATCTGATATAAGAAAAGGAAGAATCACTGATAGATTTATATTTACCAATAAAGACACATTGCAATGGGATTTTATCATTAAAAGAACAGCCGACTCATCTGTTACTATTTTATTTACGCTAACTGACGTCCGTGGCTATTTTAATGAAATTAAACAATTATATGACACACAACTAGAACAACTACGGGAAACAAGATCGCAAAAACACGTTGAAATAATAAATCAACTTATATCTGACATGGAATATATCTATGAAATAATTATTCAAACAATAATTAATGGCAACAGCGACAGTAAACAACGATTCCTAACCGAATACAATATCACAGAAGACAATCTGCGTAATTTCAAGTTTCCCAAATACAACGCTGATGAACTAGCAAGAATTGTTAAAACCGATATCAAAGCGCTACAAAAATCAGATTCAACTGTCCTCAAATATAATAATGATCCAGATGGTGGCGGTAGGCATATTGCCCCGCATAATGTAAATATTTCAACGGTGATTGCGCTCAATTTAGTATGTGATGCAATCGAAGGAAGTTATCAAATTAATCTAGAGCAATCAAATCAAGCTCAGCAGGGATATATTCTTTATTCGTTTGCACCAACAGCTCCTCCAGGATTTCTAATTATTGAAAACCCAATTAATCCTGTCTACATGCGATGCCATAATAATTCGCTAACGAGAATTAATTTCCGACTCACCGACCAGTCAAATAATGTAATTGATCTACAAGATGAGGTGCTAGCGATTAGTTTGTTTGTAAAGTCCTAAAGACTCGATCAAATATTTGGTTAACCCATAGCAGCAGAGAGGGTGAGTGACAACGACAATGGCGTCATTGACGAATTCATCGAGGAGGCCTCAATTTACCGAATCGACGCCTTTTTTTACGATTTACGAAGAAGCCTTAGATTACCGAATCGACGCTTGTAAAAGTTGTCTGATTCACCCTCTCTGCTGCTCACCCAAAGCAATATCCTCGAAGAGTGGGTCACTTATTAACCTAAACCATGGAGAAAGTATTAGCCAGCATTTATTACGATCCAGCTCACCCTGCAGGTTACGGAGGCATTCAGAAATTGTATCGTGCTGCCAAAACTCGCTTGAAAAAGCTCCGTTTACCTGCAGTGCAACGATGGTTACAAGAACAAGCGACGTACACTTTACACAAACCCATTCGACGAAAATTTCACAGAAGTCGCACTCAAGTGGAAGGCATCGATCATCAATGGCAAGCCGATTTAGCCGATGTCTCTCATTTAGCCACCTACAATCGTGGCTACAAATATTTGTTTTGTGTCATCGACGTCTTTTCTAAATTTGCCTGGGTCGTACCATTGACATCCAAATCGAGCGGAGAGTTAGTACGAGCTTTGCAACTGGTGTTGAAACAAAGTGGTCGTCACCCTCTTCGATGGCAAACCGACAAAGGCACCGAATTTCTGAACCAAGCTTTCCAACGAGAATTAAAGAAACGTGACATTCATTTTTTCACCACCGAAAATCCTGAAACCAAAGCCAGTATTGTGGAACGTTTTCAACGTACCTTGAAAGAACGCATGTGGAAATATTTTACGCATCAACACACTCTCAAGTACATCGACGTCTTACCGCACTTAGTCCAAGCCTACAATCAATCTTACCATAGAAGCATTGGACGCGCCCCACAAGAGGTGACACCTGACAACGAAGTGACTGTTTTTGAGCGTCTGTTTGGTACGTCCCGGACGAGGGTTGTCCCCAAGAAAGGTGGAGAAGTGTTAACTCCGGGAGATTGGGTACGCATTGGCAAAACCAAACGCACTTTCGACAAAGGTTACTTACCCAACTGGACCACCGAATTGTTTCGTGTTACTGGACGAGTGCGCGATCGTCATCCTACCGTCTATAAATTGGAAGACATGAACGGAGAAGTATTAAAAGGAACGTTTTACTTGCCTGAGTTACAACGTGTCACCAAAAAAGAAGACGACGTGTACGACATTGAAAGCATTCTCGAACGAAGAACCCGTAAAGTAGGAAAACGTCGTGTCAAAGAAGTCAAAGTACGTTGGAAAGGATATCCTCCTAGTTTTGATTCTTGGATTGACGCTTCGCAAGTCATCGACTATAAAAAGAAGTGACCATCATGCCCTTCAATACAGCTTCAGCAACCACAGTGACTACTCCTTCACCCACGTCATCTCTGCAAGATTTACAAAAGCAACCATTGTGGGTGTGGTGTGGAGAACGTGTCCCTAAAACCCAAATCGTCTTTTTCTGTCAAATCTTTGTGGTGTATTGTGTCATCGGTGCAGCCATTGCTAATTTGAGTTTGCAACAAGGAGACAAACAATTGTGGACTATTTTACTCAGCAGTTGCATCGGGTATCTTCTTCCTAATCCTTCCCTGAAATACTCTTACAACGGGAACAACAGTAACAATATTGGGAGCCTTGCGTCCAACGTTAGTCATTCTCCTGACAGTCACCCTTCCAATCACAATCCTCTTTTAGACACTCCTTTAACCTTGAGTGACTCCTGGGACAGAACAACATTGGAATTATGAACAACACTATTAACCAATTTTACTTAACGTTACCCAGTGACAGTTCCATGAAGGTGTTTCCTAACAACACGTTGTGCTGTTACACGGCTAAATTACCTCAAGCCATGCATTTGGATCAAGATGCTCATTGGGAAGTAGCTTTAGTGGAAATGATACACCCGACACAAATCAAAAACATCGTCGAAAATCAAAACACTTTTTCAGTACAAGTGTATGACCCGGTATTGCAAAAATCATTAAACGACCGAGACAAAATCCTTATCGATGAGGCGATAATAAAAGAGCAGAACGCCATAACTAATCTGGCTACCTATCATTTCAAGATCCCTTCAGGCTATTATTTTAGTGGTCAACATTTAGTGACTACGATTGCAAACAAGTTCAATACTTTGTTTGGTAAACCCCTGGACAAAACTGAAAAAAGTGTTACCTTTGAGTACCATAAAGTGGCTCGTCGCCTCCTGATGAAATTTACAGCCGACAAAATGATAGCTATTACCTTTTGTCCTGAATTGTTTGATATTTTGGGTGGAGACCTCAAGATGCTCCCGAACAAAAAGCAAATACCAGGCATAACCAGTAACGTGGATTTTGCAAAATATTTTCGATCCCCTGTGGAATTGAACCAAGGATTCAACTTGATGTTTGTGTACTCCGATGTGGTGGAGTACAACGTGGTAGGACACACCTCTGCACCGTTACTGCGTGTCATTCCTTTCAAAGTGGACTCTGTCACCGCTGACGAGGAAGGTGGAAATACCTATCACGTTCACCGCGAATTTGTACATCCTCATTATTTGCCTGTCAGTAAGTCGTATTTCGACAGTGTCAACATTACTATAAAAGGAGAACTAGGTCAAAATATTCCATTTACCAAAGGGAAAGTCACAGTGAAACTCCATTTTCAAAAACGATTCTCGAACAACTGAAAAAGTGATGTATCCTGTGTACCAAGGAGTCACTCGACAACGAGGACATGGTTTAGGAGATATGTTTAAATCAGCCTTTCGTTCCGTGGTCCCTGTTTTAAAACCGATGGTGACACGAGGATTGCACGCCTTAAAAGATGCCGCATTGACTCACGGCAAAGATTTTCTTCACAATGTTCTCATTGACAAACAAAACCCCAAAGAAGCTTTTTTGAGAGCAGGCAAAAATGTCTTGCTTCAAACGGGTAAAGAGATTTTGGGTCAACGAGAAAGTCCTATAAATGCCCTGAACGGTACCGAGTCTGGCATTCCTGCTTCCCTGACGACACAGCAAGGACAAGGTAGAAAGCGACGACGAAGGCACCCTTTCAAAAGTCTCCGTACCTCTAAAGTTAGAAAGACGAAGAAAAAAAGAACCGCTCGAGACTTAGACATTTTTGATTATTAAAAGTAAAAAAAAACACATAGAGACTGAGAGAAAAAAAATGATGCACCAAGAATCTTGTGCCTGTTCCAAGTCGGAACTAGATCTCTTTGCCATGCCACCCACAATGATGACCATGCAAGAAGCCCAATGGGTTGAATTTCATCCCGTCTCCTCTTTGACGGATTCAGCTCCCATCGAGTTTGAAATCAAAGGACAACCCGAAGATTACATCGATCTCAACAACAGTTACTTGTATTTGAAAGTGAAAGTGGCCAAATTGGCTGACAACGCCGTTGTAGCAGACGCGAACAAAGTAGCTCCCGTCAACAATTTCATGCATTCCTTGTTCAGCGAAGTGGATTTGTACATGAATAACAAACTGGTCAGCAGTAGCATGGATACTTACCCTTACCGAGCGTACCTCGAAAATCTCTTGACGTACGGAAAAGAAGCCAAGAACACTCATCTAGATGCTTGCGTGGTATGGAAACCTGACACCGCAAATAAGTTTAACGACACAGCCACAGTCGCAGAAGACGGCAATCCCCACAATGAGGGTTTTATCGAGCGTCATAAGAAAATTGTAGAACGTAGTTTAGAACTGTTCGATCGTTTGCATTTGGACATGTGGTTTCAAGAGAAGTATTTGTTGAACGGAGTAGATATTCGCTTGAGACTGAATCGTAGCAGTACTGCTTTCCATTTGATGGCTCATGCCAACGAATACAAAACCATAATCGAAGAAGCCAGGTTATACGTGCGTCGTGTGGAAGTGTTACCTAAAGTGGGAAATGATATCAGTCACACTTTGAGCAGAACGACAGCCAAGTATCCGATACGACGCGTGGAAGTCAAAACTTTTACCATTGCCAAGGACCTAAGATCCAAGATCGAATATCATCTGTTCCAAGGACAGTTACCCAAACGTTTATTCATTGGTATCGTCAGCAATGCAGCCCTCAACGGTGCCCACGATAAAAATCCTTTGGAGTTTAAGCACTGCGGAGTAACCAAAATCGAAGTCAGTCGGGATGTCAAAACTTTGTGTTCCAGGCCTTTCGAACCCAAGTTTGGCCCAAAGAATTACTTGAGATCGTACTTGTCGCTGTACGAAGCCACAGGACAGTTAGGAACCAACACCAGTCACGGTATTTCCTACAACGATTATGCAGGAGGTTACGCTTTGTGGGCTTTTGATTTCACTCCAGACCAAGGCAGCGACGAGGGACATTTCCACCCTATAAAATCTGGACAACTGCGTATGGAACTTCAGTTTTCACCAGCTCTTGACGAAACGGTGAATGTCATTCTGTATGCCGAATTCGATAATGCCATAGAAATCAACAGTTTGAGAGAAGTCATTCTAGACTATTAGACACTATGGAAGACCCTTGTCCTTCTTTGCATAGTGGAGAATCCATGGAATGGGAGGTTACAGAAAAAGCAGATCCCCAAGACCAAAAAGAAGAGGTAGTGATCATGCAATCCAGATGGCCAGAACAGGAACAACAGTTAGTGGCTTGTTTTGCACAACACTTGGAAGATAAAATGAGAGACATGATTAAAAAAGATTGTTATGGTTGTCAAATCGATCATCCCAGTCAAATTCAACACGATAAATGTATGATGATGAGTCAAGAAGAAAAATTGGATGATTATCTGAACGAAGCTTGGAGTCTCATCTCAGAAGAAGACGTGTTACTTCAGTGGTATAAAGGCTTACGTGATCATTCCTCTCCTCCATTGTTTGCTCGAGAAATTGATCGCATCGAAGCTCTCTTGGCCAAAAGTAAGGAGACGAAGCAAACCATCAGTTACTTGTCAGACCGTTTCAAACAAAAAGTCTGGATTGAATTGATGACTTATCATCACATGTGAAAAAAGGAGAAAAAAAGGCTACACAACAAAAAAATGGATACCTGGGAACTTTATTATCTTTTGAACCGTAGTTCGTACACTGCTTCTTGGAATCCTGTCGTGTGTGCTAAAGATGAACTACCTGATCGCAAACCTCAAGAGAATCAAGCTTATGTCATCAACACAGATGACAGTCATCTTCCAGGAATTCACTGGGTAGCTGTCTACTTTCCTCAAAAGGGTTGTGCGGAGTATTTTGATTCGTATGGATTGCCCCCTTTCGAAGATGATATCATCGACTTTATGAGAAGAAATGCCCAGACGACAAGATTCAATAATGTGAAATTACAAGGCACAGATTCTATGGTGTGTGGACAATATTGTGTCTATTATCTGCATCATCGCAGTCTTGGATATTCTTTAGAACATTTAGTGACTTATTTTGATCGTCATTCGTCTCGAAACGATGACAAAGTAGATCGATGGTTTTGTGACCATTATGGCTATCTGTTGTCTTTAGCTAGGAAACGTAGTGTACATCAATGGCCCAATGATTTCCAACAGTGGAAATCTCAATTTAATTCACAACGTTGTCAACCATGTCAAAGATAATGTATTAGTGTTATTGAAGAAATAAATGTTTGTTATTTGAAAAAATATTTGTTATTTGAAAACAATGTTTGTTAGTTGAAAAAAATTGTGTTTGTTATTTGAAATAATGTTTGTTATTTGAATAAAAATGTTGTGTTTTGAAACCAAATACGTCTGTCGTTTGTTTTACATTTGTATTCATATAAATGCTCTTTGACTTCTTTCTATCCCTCACATCAAAACTATCCCAACGTTTCAAAACCCTAAACCGCAGAGGGGTGTTTTCCATCACGTCCGCGCTTGAACCATATAAAGCAGGGGTAGGTTTCACTTAAAACCATAATTCATTCATTCATTCCATTCATCATTCATTCGATTCATTGATTGGGCAGAGGCAGCGGACTGAGTAGGACGGCTTATCTGGAGCAGGCGACCTGGTGATGTCAGAGTTGTATTGCGAGAGCATGAGTCCCGGGCTTTGACAGTTAAGGACGTGATTGTGATATCATCCCGTCACTGTTACAGACTGAAACATCAAATTGTACAGCGGTGGACTATGCAGAAACTCGAAATTGATATTTCGTAACTCCCGACCTGGCATCGTGGCAGAAATAGAAATGGAGGGAAGTATGCATGGCGGCAGCGACCTTGACCTTCTGAAGTAGAGACCACGTAATTCCCGAACTCGATTTGTGGCGGTGGTTAAAACAGAAGAAGAAAAGGGCCTCTACTTCTACCTAAATACGAGATGAAGAGAAATGGCTGCTGTAGATGTTTTACGGATATAGACGTCACCATCGTCCTACAAGGAACGCTGTTCAATGAAAAGATTTTTCATTGCCATTACCTTTGCCTGAATAATAGGGGACTCATTTGGTTACGAGTACCCCTCTTTGAACAACTTTCCGTGGCCCTAAAAAGCTAATTTGACCTTATTGGTGCCGCCTCCATCACATTTAAGACCAAAATTACCTACCATTGACTACACTACTATATGTCACTTTGACATTTTAATTTCGAAAATTGTTAGGGACTTGTTTTATGTACGCTTATGTACTAGTTTTATTTGAATGATAGGAAATTAAATAACAATTCTTCAACTCTAATATTTGAGTAATTGCACAGGTGGCTAACACATTATCGGATGTTAAGCTGTCCATTAGTACAACTGGACTGAATTTGACCTTTAGTGTGACCTTGTTGCTTCAGGTGTGGACTGCGTCCTTTGCTGTGCTGTCTTGCTCTTGCGTGCTCTGGTGTGTGCTGCTGTGTCGACCTGGACCTGGGCCCTTTCCGCCTTTGCCATTTCCGACTCACCAAATTACTAGCGAAATGAGAAAGCATTTTCCCTCGCTACCAACGTTTACTTCTGATTGGTTGTTAGGGGTGGGTGTGTGTAGGTACTATTCCTACCCACCCCATGGGCTTTCATTTCTCTCGATAGTTACTTTTTAGTAATTCGGGAGAACGCCCTATTTAAAATATAGTGCATTTAAGCACTGTAAATCCTGAGAGGGGGGGGAGTAGCGACCCTCCCCAAGGGACCTTAAATGGCCACCGATATGGTGGCTATAAAAGTTGTCCATATGCCCCTAGTGGGCGGTGACAACTCTAAAACAATCATGATGATGATGATCATTCCATTCATTCGAGGGCAGAGGCAGCGGACTGAGTAGGACGGCTTATCTGGAGCAGGCGACCTGGTGATGTCAGAGTTGTATTGCGAGAGCATGAGTCCCGGGCTTTGACAGTTAAGGACGTGATTGTGATATCATCCCGTCACTGTTACAGACTAAAACATCAAATTGTACAGCGGTGGACTATGCAGAAACTCGAAATTGATATTTCGTAACTCCCGACCTGGCATCGTGGCAGAAATAGAAATGGAGGGAAGTATGCATGGCGGCAGCGACCTTGACCTTCTGAAGTAGAGACCACGTAACTCCCGAACTCGATTTGTGGCGGTGGTTAAAACAGAAGAAGAAAAGGGCCTCTACTTCTACCTAAATACGAGATGAAGAGAAATGGCTGCTATAGATGTTTTACGGATATAGACGTCACCATCGTCCTACAAGGAACGCTGTTCAATGAAAAGATTTTTCATTGCCATTACCTTTGCCTGAATAATAGGGGACTCATTTGGTTACGAGTACCCCTCTTTGAACAACTTTCCGTGGCCCTAAAAAGCTAATTTGACCTTATTGGTGCCGCCTCCATCAAATTTAAGACCAAAATTACCTACCATTGACTACACTACTATATGTCACTTTGACATTTTAATTTCGAAAATTGTTAGGGACTTGTTTTATGTACGCTTATGTACTAGTTTTATTTGAATGATAGGAAATTAAATAACAATTCTTCAACTCTAATATTTGAGTAATTGCACAGGTGGCTAACACATTATCGGATGTTAAGCTGTCCATTAGTACAACTGGACTGAATTTGACCTTTAGTATGACCTTGTTGTTTCAGGTGTGGACTGCGTCCTTTGCTGTGCTGTCTTGCTCTTGCGTGCTCTGGTGTGTGCTGCTGTGTTGACGCCCTCCTGGACCTGGGCCCTTTCCGCCTTTGCCATTTCCGACTCACCAAATTACTAGCGAAATGAGAAAGCATTTTCCCTCGCTACCAACGTTTACTTCTGATTGGTTGTTAGGGGTGGGTGTGTGTAGGTACTATTCCTACCCACCCCATGGGCTTTCATTTCTCTCGATAGTTACTTTTTAGTAATTCGGGAGAACGCCCTATTTAAAATATAGTGCATTTAAGCACTGTAAATCCTGAGGGGGGGAGTAGCGACCCTCCCCAAGGGACCTTAAATGGCCACCGATATGGTGGCTATAAAAGTTGTCCATATGCCCCTAGTGGGCGGTGAGAACTCTAAAACAATCATGATGATGATGATGCCAGTCTGACCATTCCGATTCAGGCAGAGGCAGCGGACTGAGTAGGACGGCTTATCTGGAGCAGGCGACCTGGTGACGTCACAGTTGTAGTGCGAAAGCATGAATCCCGGGCTTTCACAGTCAAAGGATGTTACGGTGATATTATCCCGTCACTGATACAGAAAGAAACATCAATTTGTACAGCGGTGGACTATGCAGAAACCTGAAATGGATATTTCGTAACTCCCGACTTGCTCGTGGCTGAAATAGAAATGGAGGGGAGTATGCATAGCGGCAGCGACCTTGACTTTTAGAAGTGGATACCACATAAGTCCCGAACTTGCTTTGCGGCCGGGGTTGATACAGAAGGAAGATAGAGGCCTCTACTTCTATTTAAAGACGAATTGAAGAATAATGGCGCTATAGATGTTGGCTTGCTGCTGTATCGTACTGCTGGAACCATTTTTGCAACATGCCATGGAAATCTAAGCAAGATGGCGGACCTGGGGCGTGCTGTCTGGTGATAGCAGAATATGAGTGACATTGTCCCACAGGACTACATGAGGATATAAGATGCTATTGCCAAGACAGTAAAATACTACCCCAGAGATCCAGAAGTATGATAGAAATTCAGCTGTCATACAGATATAGACGTCACCACTGGACTACGAAGTACGCTGTTCAATGAAAAGATTTTCATTGCCATTACCTTTGCCTGAATAATAGGGGACTCATTTGGTTACGAGTACCCCTCTTTGAACAACTTTCCGTGGCCCTAAAAAGCTAATTAGACCTTATTGGTGCCGCCTCCATCAAATTTAAGACCAAAAATTACCTACCATTGACTACACTATTATATGTCGCTTAGACATTTTTAATTTTCTAAATTTGTTAGGGACTTATTATATGTACGCTTATGTACTAGTTTTATTTGAATGGTAGGACTCTAAATAATAATTCTTCAACTTATATATTTGAATAATTGCACAGGTGGCTAACACATTATTGGATGTTAATTTGTCCATTAGTACAACTGGACTGAATTTGAACTTTAGTATGACCTTCCCGTTTCAGGTGTGGACTGCGTCCTTTGCTGTGCTGTCTTGCTGTTTGCGTGCTCTGGTGTGTGCTGCTGTGTCGACGCCCTCCTGGACCTGGGCCTTTTCCACCTTTGCCTTGTCCGACTCACCAAATTACTAGCGAAATGAGAAAACATTTTCCCTCGCTACCACTGTTTGCTACGATTGGTTGTTAGGGGTGGGTGTGTGTAGGTACTATTCCTACCCACCCCATGGGCTTTCATTTCTCTCGATAGTTACTTTTTAGTAATTCGGGAGAACGCCCTATTTAAAATATAGTGCATTTAAGCACTGTAAATCCTGAGGGGGGGGGAGTAGCGACCCTCCCCAAAGGACCTTAAATGGTCACCGATATGGTGGCTATAAAAGTTGCCCATATGCCCCTAGAGGGCGGTGGCAACTATAAATCATCCAATTCAGCCAGTCTGACCATCATTCATTCATTCAGGCGAAGACTGCAGACCGAGTAGGACGACTTTTCTGGGGCTGGCGAACTGATGACGTCACGGTGGATTGCGAAAGCATGTTTCCCGGGCTTTACAGTTAAGGACGAACTGAGACGTTATCACATCACTGCTACAGAGAGAAACATCAACATGTACAGCGGTGGACTATGCAGTGGAACCATTTTGGATATTTTATAAGTCCCTTTAACAAGTGGCAGAGATTGAAGATATGCAGAAACTGAATCGCCTACTTAAACTACGTTTTGAAGAAAAATGACGGACTTTGAAGTTGGCTTGCTCCTGCATCAAGTTACTGGAACCATATTACAACCAGCCATGGAAATTTAAGTAATATGGCGGACCTGAGGCGCGCTGACTGGTGATGTCAAAATATTGAGTATCCCGCAGGTTGCCGTAGGATGATATTACCAAGTCAGCGAAACTCTACCTTAGATAACCAGCATATTGATGGAAATACAGCTGTCTACGGATAAGTCGTCACCATTGGATTACTCGGATAAAGCAGTACAACGAAAAGATATTTGCCATTTATCTTTTCATTCGCCTGAATAATAGGGGACTCATTTGGTTACGAGTACCCCTCTTTGAACAACTTTCCGTGGCCCTAAAAAGCTAATTTGACCTTATTGGTACCGCCTCCAACAAAATTCAAGACCAAAATTACCTACCATTGACTACACTATTATATGTCGCTTAGACATTTTTTATTTTTCTAAATTTGTTAGGGACTTATTATATGTACGCTTATGTACTAGTTTATTTGAATGATAGGACTTTAAATAATTATTTAACTTAAATATTTGAATAATTGCACAGGTGGCTAACACATTATTGGATGTTAATTTGTCCATTAGTACAACTGGACTGAATTTGACCTTTAGTATGACCTTGTCGTTTCAGGTGTGGGCTGCGTCCTTTGCTGTGCTGTCTTGCTGTTTGCGTGCTCTGGTGTGTGCTGCTGTGTCGACGCCCTCCTGGACCTGGGCCCTTGCCGCCTTTTCTGCGTCCGACTCATTAATTACTAGCGAAATGAGAAAGCATTTTCCCTCGCTACCAAGATTTTTGCTCTGATTGGTTGATATCGATAGGGGTGGGTGTGTGTAGGTACTATTCCTACCCACCCCATGGGCTTTCATTTCCCCCGATAGTTACTTTTTAGTAATTCGGGAGAACGCCCTATTTAAAATATAGTGCATTTAAGCACTGTAAATCCTGAGGGGGGGGAGTAGCGACCCCCCCCCCCAAGGGACCTTAAATGGCCACCGATATGGTGGCTATAAAAGTTATACATATGTCCCTAGTGGACGGCTATAACTATAAAAAACCCATTACACACACACAGTCTGGCTACCCATCGTTGACGCATCAACACCAAAGATGAATAGACTGGAAAAATTGATTGAACTTCAACTTCACCTGGAGAATGCTAGGCGTCTCCTGGACGAACTGGTTATGGAAGCCAAAGAAGAAGAGACCAGAATTAAAGAAGAGGAGGAGAGGAAAAAGAAAGAAGAGGAGAAGGAAATGAAAATGTCAATTTTGCCTCACCGCATGATGAGGCAAACTAGTCAAGTTAAGCCTATGGTGAGGACACCTTCACCAGAACCAGTTCGTCCACTACAGGTACAGCCCCCACCGCAACAACCACAGTCTCAGCCGCAACAATCACAGCCTCATCCACGGTTGCGGAATAGAGGAAGAAATGAAGAGACTTTCACTATCCCTCAAACAGAAGATTGGGATAGTGAAGCCACTCATTCTCCCTTTGTGCTCCCAATCACAAGAGTGAATTGGGAGAATGATTGGAGTAGAAGATGTGTGTGTGGGGCTAGACCTGGGAGATGCCAGCATTAACCAGGTGCATTTTGAAGTTTAAAAAAACAGTCCTTCTCAGGGCTACCCAAATGTCTAGAAAAGAAATACTATGTCAATTGCCAATGGGTGTGAGAGAGGAGAAGTGTGATTATAAACACTAACTCTTTTTAGATGGTATATGGTGTGATTTTGGATAGTATATAGTATGATTTGTTTTGGCTGCTTCGCCGTGTGTGTGTGTGTGTGGTTAGTATATGGTGTGATTTTGGATAATATATAGTATGGTTTGTTTTGGTAGCTTCCCCGTGTGTGTGGTTAGTATATGGTGTGATTTTGGATAGTATATAGTATGGTTTGTTTTGGCTGCTTCCCCGTGTGTGTGTGTGTGTGTGTGTGTGGTTAGTATATGGTGTGATTTTGGATAGTATATAGTATGGTTTGTTTTGGCTGCTTCCCCGTGTGTGTGTGTGTGTATGGTTAGTATATGGTGTGATTTTGGATAGTATATAGTATGGTTTGTTTTGGCTGCTTCCCCGTGTGTGTGTGTGTGTGTGTGTGTGGTTAGTATATGGTGTGATTTTGGACAGAGCCCAAAAACGGGGCCTACCATTGAACTTCAGGGCATACAAGACCAGCTAGCGGCATTAACACAACAAATACAGGTGTTATTAAATGTGGAGACAGCCGACGTGGCCACGTCACCCTTAAACGTACCAACACCTGAACCACAGCCACCATCACCGCTACCAGCCCCTAGTAAAAAAGTGAAAGGAAAGGGGAAAAAGGGGGGGATGACTATGCCATTGTCATCCACCCCTATACCCAAATCTCCAAGCACTGCAGCGAGCTTGGACCAAGAAATAGGGGATACCACTACCACCACCACTACCACCCCAGGAGGAACATGGGAAACTCCAGTAAAAACAAGAAGAATGCCCAAAACAACTAAAGACGAGCTTATGGGACAGTTATGCAAGGAATTGGGAGTCTACAAACTTGTCAGAAACAAACGAAAGGCGACAAGCTACATCTCCGCCGTATCATACATAGGATACAAAGCAATGTATGACCAACCCCCGCCGACTTTACAATGGGAATTCGCTTGCAAGATCCTTCAACTTCACTATCTGGAGGCCTATCTGGAAAAGCCCTTATCACACCTACTGGACGCTGCTCAATACCTCGCCGAAATCCATAACATCGACTTTTCGGCAAATCGGAGAGAAGAACATAGAACAGCACACAGATTGGTGGAATTGGAAGCCGAACGAGGGAGGTACCCTTATATCCAGTACCAACCTTTTTAATGGCTATTCTATAGCGCTGCTAACAGGGTACTCATTTGGTATCGAGTAGCCCTTTTTGACTAACTTTTTGGCCCTAAAAAGACAAATTTGACCTTTTTGGCATTGCTGAATAAATTTATAACCAAACTCCCCTACCATTGACTACACTTTTATGTGTCGCTTAGGCACCTTAATTTAAATACAATAGGGACTTACACATGTACACTTCCGTACTAGTCCCTATTTTTGGATAGGATATTAAGTAATATTTCATAACTCAGATATTTGGTAAATTGCACAGGTGGCTTACACATCATTGGTTTGTTAGGCTGTCCATTAGTACAACTGGACTGAATTTGATATACAGGTGCGCGCTTGGCTTTTCATCACCTTTACTCCCTGCTGCCGTAATTTCTCGTGCTTGCACGACCACATTACGCAGACATAAGCGATATGAGAAAACTATTTTTCTCTCGCTTCACTGCTCTTGCAGACCAGTAGTCAACAGAATGATAGGGGTGGGTGTGAGTAGGTTCCATTCCTACCCACCCTATGGCCTATGGCTTATGGCCTTTCATTCACCCAGGCAATACAATTATTGCCCGTGGTGACGGCCGAAGTCACACCCAGCGGCAGTACACTTATTGCCCAGTGGTGATGGCCTAAGTAAATATCACTCTATGAGTGCATAAACGCCTGCAGGGGATGTGGCACCATTCCTTCCCCTCAGGATAAATTAAATAACTCCCCTATGGGAGATAAAACAGTGGTAAGAGCCGTAATGGACGAACCACTTAAAACCCATCTAGTCAGTCAGTCCGCCTTACTTTCATTAGGAGGCGAAGACTGCAGACCGAGTAGGACGGCTTTTCTGGAGCAGGCGATCTGATGACGTCACGGCGGATTGCGAGAGCATGTTTCCCGGGCTTCACAGCTAAGGACGGACTGAAGCGTTATCACATCACTACTACAGAGAGAAACATCAACATGTACAGCGGTGGACGATGCAGTGGAAACATTTTGGATATTTTATAAGTCCCTTTAACAAGTGGCAGAGATTGAAGATATGCAGAAACTGAATCGCCTACTTAAACTACGTGAAGAAGAAAAATGGCGGACTTGGAAGTTGGATTGCCCCTACATCAAGTTGCTGAAACCATATTACAACCAGCCATGGGAAATTAAGTAATATGGCGGACCTGAGGCGCGCTGACTGGTGATGCCAAAATATTGAGTAACCCGCAGGCTGCCGTAGGATGGCATTATCAAGTCAGCGAAACTCTACCTTAGATGGAATCGCATCACAATTAATACTTCCAGTTCAGTACCCACGAATGTAGTTCCAGTCTATTTTTAGAACATTTTTTCCTCTCTCATTTTGGTGGTGATAGAAGAGTTATATTGATGCATATTTGGTAGGGGTTTAAAGGTAATTGTTTATTCTTGAGAATGTGAGCAGAGAGGGTGGTTGTCAGTGTGTAATTTGGCGACAGTGCACATGGAGTTATAAGGCCTTGGTAATGATCCGGAAGTGAAATATGTGGTCTGTGTACATGCTGTTATGTTTACAGTGCAGCAGCTCACCAAAATGCCGGTCAACCCTTGACAAGAATTTCACCGTGAAGTCATCTTTGGGGGTATTTTAGATTTTCATATGATTTGTATTGATTGTCACACTGTGGAAAGGTCAGTGCTGAGAAATATATGTAGAGAACATATAGTAAAATTAATTGTGGTGTATGGCCTGTACAGGCAGTTATTATTAAACTTTAAATTGCTATAAAATTTTTATTATTAATGATCAACACATGAAATTTGAAGGCGTTATATATATTAATATTTAAAATAGAAAAATGACATTAGAATTTAAAAATTGATTTTATTTTTTAAAATTTTAATAATTTTTTTTAAAAAAATAAAAAAATTAAAATTTGCCCCTTAAAATGCACATAGATAAAATTTTGGGAAATTATATCAAATGATATCAGCATGTTTATACTCCTACACCATATACAAGCTACACTGATGGATATTTGTCAAATTTTGTCAGAGAAAATATCTTTGTAAGTCAAAATGAGCCATACATTTAAAATGTATGAGAGACAGATTCTATTTTGTATTGCTCATTCAAACTATTTATTAGGGGTCCAATCAGTTAATTTATGTGTTTATGATGGGGTGACTTCCTGAGTAACACATATCTGCTTATATAGCCTTTAGTAATTGTTAACAAATATAGTTACAGGGTGTTTAGTGAGAGGACAGCGATGCAAATTTTATACTAGAACCTACTCAAGTTCTCTACTAAATCAGTTTAAACTTTCTGAGAATGAAATGCAGGCTGAAGGGATAAAATATACTTTCCACATGTATATTTACCCTTGGATGTATGAAAACAGCAAAATGATGTAAGTTGAACACAAAATGCATTCAATGTTATTGTTTAATTTGGCTAAGGTATTGATTAGTGAAGTGCGGCATTGTGGCCTGTATGATGTTATGTGAATTCTAATGATCCATCTTAATTTATGCATTGTTAATTACTAATAATATTTGTTAACTGACACTCTAAAGATTGCATAAGATATATTCAAACATATATTTTGAGTTTAACTGTGTATAACTGATCTTAGCATGGTTACATATCCCACATGAACAAATATTCACATATTTTAGAATGTTTGGGATCCAAAGTTCACATTCAGTATATCATATAGGCTGACAATGTGCCTACAGTGAATCTGTAAGACACATTTCTGGCTGTGTGCACTAAATGTATCCCAAAATGTTATTTTCTTCATTAATATGCCCATGTATGGTAACATATTTCAGTTCAGTACTTGGATAGAGTGCGGTATTGTAATATCAGCTGATATCTGATTCTATTGAACCATTGAGGTTAATAATTGGTATCAAACATCCTTACAAATACACTTCAAATGTTCAAACAGATCATTGGAATTATTTTTGCACATTTGATCATAACAATTACATTGTATATGTCCCACATATGCAAATTTCCATTCTTGTTTACAAGTTTTGGGGATCAGAATTTCACATTTAGTTTATGATATAGGATGTATTGGTACCTGTAGTTGATATGTGTGGCCACATTTGGCTGTATTCTCTTGCAATATCCAGAATTATTATTTCCCTCATGAATAAGATTGCTTATAGTAATATATTCTTTATTACTACATTGTCGCTTTACTTTCCTGTATACTGGCATGTACTAATGTTTCCACCAATGATCAAACCTCACCGTCCCCGCATTTCCTTAAAGTTTGTGATGCATAGTCTACCTGATTAGTTATTTAACCTGTAAATGACCAGATATGCTTATATAAACTTCATATACTTTTAGGATGAATTTATTACTTTAATACATGACTATTACTTCACATTTCTGAGTGTCACTCTGTCAAGTTTAATATTTATTTCCTATGCTTGCAGCCTGAATGTTATTTGGAAATCACTGTATCTAACACATTTTAACTTCATTTGCATACATCTTACTGTTTTCTAGATATAAGTGAAACATTTTATATCTTTTCAGGTCTAGGCTGGTATCTGGAACAAAGTGTTAGTGGTGGATCAGCTTGGAAGCTCTCCAGTAGTCTGGTGGTGATAGCAAGGTTTCATAAGGACATATGCAGTGTACTGCCATAAGTGATCATTATATCACCATACTAATATACAGCACCTCAAGGACATGGCTTAGATCTTCATGAGAGAGATTAGCACCATTGTTCAGTAAGGTAAAGCCTGCCTAAAAAATGTATTTTCCTATCTTATTGTCGCTTTTTGTAGTTATCGACACTGAAATGTAATGCAATTTTCCTATAAAACATGGAAGTGGTCCCATTAGATGTTTAAATCTGAGTGCACTATTAGTTATACAAATAACTGCCTAAATACCTGACACAATAAATATGGAACATAGCACCTGTTGTTGCTTCTTTAGTGTGTACACCTATATGCACCTTGACAGGCATATTGCGGTTTGTTGCCAAAATCACTATGAGTCATGCTACTTCACTACCCCTGGGAAAAATGTTCTCAGTTACACAGACCCAAACCACCATTTATTTTAAAGACCATTGATTGATCAACTTTTCTGTCTAAACTTTGACAAAATCTGTTTTCAAACTTTTATGAAAATTTTTTTTTCAATAAAATTTAGTTTATAAATTTAAATGTTTATTTAAATTTCCATTAAAATTTTAATTGATCACAATGTATAAACTTTAAACATATTTTCAGACAGGCCTTATCTTGTAGTACAATTAGGTTTTTACAGAATTGAAAAAGTCCTATAATTAAGGAAGATATAGCAAATTTAGTTTTGGTTTCTCAAGAGCACATAGATCAGCATTTGCACCCTGTGGAACACCAGCACTACACACTTTCCAGCAGGTGTCACATGTCTTGTATGCAAGGAAATTCAAAAAGACTTCATGTATAAAGTTCAAATAGGTGTGGCATTCAAATATAAAAGTTTTACTAAAATTTGCCCCAACAAGTTGGGCCTGTCAGGAATCGCATCACAATTAATACTTCCAGTTCAGTACCCACGAATGTAGTTCCAGTCTATTTTTAGAACATTTTTTCCTCTCTCATTTTGGTGGTGATAGAAGAGTTATATTGATGCATATTTGGTAGGGGTTTAAAGGTAATTGTTTATTCTTGAGAATGTGAGCAGAGAGGGTGGTTGTCAGTGTGTAATTTGGCGACAGTGCACATGGAGTTATAAGGCCTTGGTAATGATCCGGAAGTGAAATATGTGGTCTGTGTACATGCTGTTATGTTTACAGTGCAGCAGCTCACCAAAATGCCGGTCAACCCTTGACAAGAATTTCACCGTGAAGTCATCTTTGGGGGTATTTTAGATTTTCATATGATTTGTATTGATTGTCACACTGTGGAAAGGTCAGTGCTGAGAAATATATGTAGAGAACATATAGTAAAATTAATTGTGGTGTATGGCCAGATAGCCAACAAATTGATGGAAATACAGCTGTCCACGGAAAAGTCGTCACCATCGGAATACTCGGATAAAGCAGTACAACGAAAAGATATATGCCATTTATCTTTTCATTCGCCTGAATAATAGGGGACTCATTTGGTTACGAGTACCCCTCTTTGAATAACTTTCCGTGGCCCTAAAAAGCTAATTTGACTTTATTGGTATTGCCTCCAGCAAAATTCAAGACCAAAAATTACCTACCATTGACTACACTACTATGTCGCTTAGACATTTTAATTTCTAAATTTGTTAGGGACTTAATTCATGTACGCTTATGTACTAGATTTTTAGAACAATAGGATGATAAATAATAATTCTTCAACTTAAATATTTGAATAATTGCACAGGTGGCTAACACATTATTGGATGCTATTTGTCCATTAGTACAACTGGACTGAATTTGACCTTTGGTATGACCTTGTTTTTTCAGGTGTGGACTGCGTTCGTGGCCTTGCTGTCTTGCTGTTTGCGTGCTCTGGTGTGTGCTGCTGTGTCAACGCCCTCCTGGACCTGGACCTTTTCCTCCTTTGCCGTTCCTGCTCACAAAATTACTAGCGAATTGAGGAAACATTTCCCCTCGCTACCTTACAACTGCTCGATTGGATGATAGGGGTGGGTGTGTGTAGGTACTATTCCTACCCACCCCCAATATAGGCTTTCATTTCCCCTGATAGTTACTTTTTAGTAATTCAGGGGAACGCCTAAATCTATAGTGCAATTAAGCACTTAAACGGGAGGGGGAACACCCCTCCCACTAAATGGGTATCGACATGATACCTATAAAAGTTGCCCAAATGCCCCTAGAGGGCGGTGGCAACTAAAAAACCCACATTATCGTATCGTACCGCCTTACTTTATTTAAAGGACCATTTAACAGTAAATAAAATAGGTATTATATTATAACTGGCTATTTAAAGGACAATTAATAGTAAATTAAATAGGCATTATATTATAACTGGCTAGAGAATCTGTAAAAGGGGAGCGAATAGGGGTGCGTGTAAATAGGGAATTCTTTATGGATTTCGCGCACCTGCGGTTTTACATTCGCCTCTAGTCGCAACCTTAACAGAGGATACCGCCATTTCAGTAATATTAATATAGAACTAGCCTGTGACTATGTTGGGGCTTTGAAATGGGTGGATGTAGATACTGAGTTCATATTGAATTTATACGCATCTCGCGAGTTTACATTCACTTGTGCTCATGGTCCTGACATAGAAAACCGCTATATACTTTAACTTACAAGTAGTCTGTAAAAAAAATTTCATACCATCTTCCTCTTCCAAACCCTCTTGTCAGATTACAAGCTAATGGCACTCAATATATTTAAAATTTCACTGAATGTGACTATTATATGGACAATATCCAAAGAAAGAACAATGGAGTTGTGATGCTATTACTGACAACGAGGGAATCGTGGAGGACCAGACTACAGATAAGTCCTTTTTAGGGCTAATTCCTATACAGCCCTTCTCAGGGCTATTTACTGTTATGTTACTGTTGCTGTTAATGTTATTATTGGTGTTTGTACTGACGTTCATTTTGGTGTTCATGTTATTCACTAATATTGTTATTGTTGAAGTTGATATTAATATATGTTACTATTGCTATTAACGTTCATTTTGGTGTTCATGTTATTGTTGCTTTTTACTAATATTGTTATTATTTAAGTTGATATTAATATAATTGTTAATTGTTATTGTTGTACTTGTTTTGTAATGTTACTTTTCCTCCCCTCTGTGATTCTTGGGAATAGGGGAAGGCTAGTGAAACAGTAGGGACACAGGCCCTTTACTATCTAGAAATCGCCTGGATTGGTGTACGCACATGTATACAGTCAGGTGTACCTCTGTGTCTAATCCGATCAGTCTCTCTGGGAAGCTGGTGTTGACTCATTTCCCTTCTCTCTCTAAAATCTCTATGTCCTTGTCTTGTTAAATGTTTATTTTCTATAGTGAATTCTCAACTCGATTGGTAACAGAGAATTCCATTTGGCTGACCAAACACTAATCTCAAATATGGCTGTTTTGGACCACACCCAATCAAAATTTAAAACCTAAATAACCTACCAAGAACAAACTTACATAGTCACTTTGACACATTCGTGTAGGTATTTTGTTTTTTCTTAGGGTAAAATTCCTCAAAGGAATTTTTACCGATAGGATGGTGGCGATTACATAGTATACTATATACTTATTTTAGGGCATAGTGATAAGTGATAGGAAATTCGTAACTTATATAGCTTGACGCAATTACACGGGTGGCTTACACATAATTGGTATAGGGCCTCCATTAGAAAACTGGATTAAATTGAAATCAATCGACAGGGATTGCAACCTCATAGACACATAAGCATACACTGCAAACACCCATTATGACCTCTTTAGAATATATAAGGTAGTCTTAACCCAGAACTATCAGACCCCTGCAACACAATGTTGCAATAGTAGCGAGATATGTAATAACATCAAAATAATACACAACACAACAATATAGCAAATTCATCTTTACATGTCTTATGAGGCTGCAAATATTAAAATAAGGGTGTGGGACTTTGGCACTCCTCGGGTTTGTTCGTTTCTGGGTCCGGATGTGCGTTCGCTGCCTCTGCGTGTGGGACGATGATTGCAGTGCCTTGGAGCCCCCTGCCTTGGACCTTGCCGCCTTTTCCTCTTCCGGACATTCTGATCAAGTAGATCGGGGAGGTGTGGATTGATCTTGCCTACCTACCCCAGGGCTTACATCTACACCGATAGTTACTATTTAGTAATTCGGTGTAACGCCCCATAAGGGATGAAATATATTAACAACTCCCTTTGAAAAAAGGGAGTTTAAATGTTCAGCGATATGCTGAATATAAAAGTAGCACAAATAATCCTAGTGATTGGTTGCTACTATAAAACAATCAGCTCAGTCAGTCAGTCTGGCTACCATTATTCATCATCAGGCAGTGGCTGTGGACCGAGGAGGACGTCTTTTCTGGAGCGGATGGCCTGGTGACGTCACAATGGGAGTGCTGTAATGGCATGATGATATCCCGGGCTGCAAAGTTAAGGACGACTTGTGATGTTACCCCGTCGCTTCTTCGGAGAGGAAAAATTCGACTCGTACGGTGTCGCTAGTACAGGTGGCTCGAAATGAAAGTCTCGTAACTCCCGAACTTGATTTGTGGCGGGGACGGACATGGAGGGAAACTTGGAAAGTGGCGACTATCACGTGGACTCGACATGGCAGTTTCGTAACTCCCACTAGCTTGCGGCAGAGACGGAAATGGAGAAGAAACAGTGGTAGTTGCTTGCACTGGTGCGACTTGAGAATGTGACCGGCATGGATGTAACTTGAAGCAATCATGGAGGCCGCCACCCCGACATGGATGTAGATAGAAGCAGTCATGCCGGTCGCCACCGGACCACCTCGTAGTGAAAAGATTTTTTCATTGCCATAGTCAATTTGCCTGAATAATAGGGGGCTCATTTGGTTACGAGTACCCCTCTTTGAACAACTTTCCGTGGCCCTAAAAAGCTGATATGATTTATTATTGGTACCTCCGTTCAAATTCACAACTAAAAATATCTAACATTGACTACACTAATATATGTCGCTAAGACATTTTTAATATTCAAAATTTGTTAGGGACTTATGTTATGTACGCTTATGTACTTGAAATTTTGGAAATATAGGATATTAAATATTAATTCTTCAACTCTTATATTTGATAAATTACACAGGTGGCTAACACATTATTGGATATTAAGCTGTCCTTAGTATAACTGGACTGAATTTGAAATAAGTGCGACCCTTTTGTTTCAGGTGTGGACTGCGTCTGTGGCCTTGCTGTCTCTCTCTTGTGTGCTCTTGTGTGTGTTGCTGTGTCGCTGCGCTCCTGGAACTGGACCCTTTCCTCCTTTGCCGTTGCTGTAAGCTCTGGTCGGTTGGTGTCGAATGGGGGTGGGTGTGTGTATGCTCTATTCCTACCCACCCCCTCAGGCCTCCATTTCCCTTGATAGTTACTTTTTAGTAATTCAAGGGAACGCCTAATTAATTGATAGTGCAATTAAGCACTTTAGGGTAACTAAATGGCTACCGACATGGTAGCTATAAAAGCTGTACATATGTTCCTAGTGAACGGTTATAGCTATAAAAATTCCAGCTAAGTACCTTGGAGCCACTGACGGGAGAGTTGCCCCTACACTTGAGACGGCAAGAGCTCCTTCTAAAATATGCAGCACGGTTGTCCATCCACCCCAAAACACACCCCACCCTCCTGGCCATAAATAAAACCAACATCCCATTCAGGAAAAGCTTGAAACAAAAACTACCCATGGGAAAACAATATCATCTATTAAAAACAATATTACCAGTAGAACTGATCCCATTAGAACATAACATAGTGTACGAACACGAACCTTGGAACAACGTACAATCTAAAGTCAACACCTCCCTAACTAAAAAAGGCAATAAACAAAACCAAGAACTCAATCTCAAAATAGAAGCCTTAAACATTATAAATACCCAATACCAACAATATACCAAAATATATACGGATGGATCAAAAATTACAAACCCATACAGAACAGCTGCTGCAATGGTCATACCAGAGCTTAAAGTACAAATAGGCAGACGTCTCCCAGACTACTGCTCTATTTACACAGCTGAATTCTGGTCCATCCTAAAATCATTACAATGGATTGAAGAATTCAAACCTAATAAGACAGTAATTATTAGTGACTCGCTTAGCGTCCTATCTTCAATTCAAACAAATACCACCAAATGCAGGGAAGATTTTCTCAATCAAATAAACGCCAAACTAAACCAACTAAATAACGGAAATACTATTGTAGAATTCATGTGGATACCATCCCACATCGAAATTAAGGGTAACGAAATGGCCGACAAACTCGCCAAGGAAAAACTACACGAACCAAATTTCGAGCCACTGCACTATAGCACAACCGAACTCTACAGTATAATAAACACTCAAATAGATATAAAATGGCAACATGATTGGGACACTAGTACAAAAGGGAGAGTGTTGTACACTACTGTTAAGGAAGTAAATAGGCACAGAAAACCGCCCAAGGGCTCACCTAAAGAACAGACAATCATCAATAGGATAACTTTAGGAAAAACCAAGCTGGCCAACAGCATGGGAAAATATATAGGACCCTTTCCTCATAATATAAACTGCTACAATTGTAATACCCCGGAAGATCTACATCATATCTTCAACAATTGTAGAAAAACCAAAAAAGAAAGGGACAAATTCAGATCAAAACAGCAGAATATCAAAGCCCCATATACATACCCAGAAGTTATACAAAATACAAATCCCAACATGCTAATGACACATAGGAATATGTTGGAATTTCTACAAAACATAGGAAAAATAGGGAATATCTAAATTATCTAATATTAACCCCTACATACAACATAAAAAGGACCCTAATACTTACCTATAATAAATTAAACAAGCCCCTTTAGGACAGGGAAATAAGAAACGGTCAGGTCCGGGGTGTGGAAACCGGGTGTATCAAGGGATACCTTTGACGTGTCGCTTAACGGCCCCGGATACTTCCGGCAGAGGTCCCTTGTTATTGCCTGGCCGCCGCGTCTCACGGACCGGCCCGTGGGGAGGTACCTGGGTGTGGAAGTGGATAATCCTTGACGTGTCGCTTAACGGCCCGGGACATTTCCCGCAGGGACCCATTGCTACTACCTGGTAACCGAACCACACACCTGAACTAAATCAAGGGGCCAAAACAAATATGGAAATAGGGTCACAATAAAACTAAAAAGGGAAACAAGAGTCACAACACTAACAGGTCATAAAAAACAGAATTAAAATACCCAATAAACAACATCTCCAGAAATAACAAGGTGACGCAAGAATAAAAAACATCATAGGCAGTAAGGACGTAGGTCAACACTCTACTCTATCTCCTTCTTTCACTAGACGCTTTCTCATTAGGAGTACAACCAAGTGTACAGTGTTAAAAAACATACGTATCAATAACTCAAAAGCTTACATAGAACCAACAGGTGCACCGAGACCGGAGCACTATAACTAGGTAGAGAAATATGATAGAAACCCCAAATTAAGAACATATAAGGTAGTCTAAAAGTCCAAAGACTATCAGGTCCAGCGACACAAGGTCGCACACCAAATAGAATAAGGAAGAAACTAATTTAGGCCCAGCAAAAATTAGAACATATAAGGTAGTCAAAAACCCAAGACTATCAGGCCCAGCAGCACAAAGCTGCAAAAGCTAATCAAATAACTTAAGAGATATGGCTTAATTAGAACCCCAAATAGTGTATATAAGGTGATCAAAAACCAGATCATCAGACACAGCAACACAAGGTTGCACATAAAAAAATTAGGAAAACAACAACACATAAATACACACCGAGCACCTAACATTATAAAACACTGTTACACAAACGTTGTACACTCAAAAAACAGCACAGAGTATATAAATAGGGATAGGAAACGTCCATAGAAGCAGCCCCTGCCAGGCACTTCGCCTCGCCCACTAAACAGCAGCAGCAACTACACGTGCTTAACACGTCCAGAACGACCAAACAGAAACAGAATGAACAAATATGAGTGTGTGCTGGAACTATTCCCACTCATATGGCATGAGGCCCTACAATCACACAGTAGTAGCTTAATAGCTACTCCGATGTGACGGCCTAAGTAAATAGTGTTCCATGAACACATAAACGCCTGCAGGGTGGCGGCTCCATTCCCACCCTCAGGATAAAGTAAATAACCGTCTATTGACGTCTATTGACGGATAAAACAGTGGTAAGAGCCCTCGGGACGAATCACTTTAAACAAATCATATCTATCTATCTTGGAGCCACAGATTGGTGGAGTTGGAAGCCGAACGAGGGAGGTACCCCTATATACAGTACCAACCTTTTTAATGGCTAATCTACACCGCTGCTAAAATAGGGTACTCATTTGGTATCGAGTAACCCTCTTTGACTAACTTTATGGCCCTGAAAGGAATAATTTGACCCTTTTGGCATTGCTGCATCAAAATTTATAACCAATATCCCCTACCATTGACTACACTTTTATGTGTCGCTTAGACACTCTAGTTTAAATACAATAGGGACTTACGCATGTACACTGTAGTACTAGTCCCTATTTTTTATAGGATGTTAATTAATATATTACAACTTAGATATTTGGTAAATTGCACAGGTGGCTTACACATTATTGGTTGATAGGCTGTCCATTAGTTCAACTGGACTGGATTTGACATACAGGTGCGTGCTTGGCTTTTCGTCACCTTTTCTCCCTGCTGCAGTAATTTCTCGTGCTTGCACGACCACATTACGCAGATACAAGCGATATGAGAAAGCTAATTTTCTCTCGCTTTACTGCTATTGCAGACCGGTAGGTAACAGAATGACTAGGTGGGTGTGTGTAGGTTCCATTCCTACCCACCACACGGCCTTACATTCGCCCAGTGACAGTTAAAACACTGTCCCGTGGTGACGGCCAAAGTAAATAGCACTCTTTGAGTGCATAAACGCCTGCAGGGGATGTGGCACAATTCCTTTCCCTCAGGATTAATTAAATAACCCTTTTTAAGGGATAAAACAGTGCTAAGAGCCTCACGGACGGAGCACTTTAAACAAATATACTCTCTCTCTCTCTCCTTGGAGCCATCATTCATTCAGGCAGTGGCTGTGGACCGAGGAGGACGTCTTTTCTGGAGCGGATGGCCTGGTGACGTCACAATGGGAGTGCTGTAATGGCATGATGATATCCCGGGCTGAAAAGTTAAGGACGACTTGTGATGTTGCCCCGTCGCTTCTTCGGAAAGGAAAAACTCGACTCGTACGGTGTCGCTAGTACAGGTTGCTCGAAATGGAAGTCTCGTAACTCCCGAACTTGATTTGTGGCGGGGACGGACATGGAGGGAAACTTGGAAAGTGGCGACTACCACGTGGACTCGACATAGAAGTTTCGTAACTCCCACTAGCTTGCGGCAGAGACGGAAATGGAGAAGAAACAGTGGTAGTTGCTTGCACTGGTGCGACTTGAGAATGTGACCGGCATGGATGTAACTTGAAGCAATCATGGAGGCCTCCACCCCGACATGGATGTAGATAGAAGCAGTCATGCCGGCCGCCACCGGACCACCTCGTAGTGAAAAGATTTTTTCATTGCCATAGTCAATTTGCCTGAATAATAGGGGGCTCATTTGGTTACGAGTACCCCTCTTTGAACAACTTTCCGTGGCCCTAAAAAGCTGATATGATTTATTATTGGTACCTCCGTTCAAATTCACAACTAAAAATATCTACCATTGACTACACTAATATATGTCGCTAAGACATTTTTAATATTCAAAATTTGTTAGGGACTTATGTTATGTACGCTTATGTACTTGAAATTTTGGAAATATAGGATATTAAATATCAATTCTTCAACTCTTTTATTTGATAAATTGCACAGGTGGCTAACACATTATTGGATATTAATCTGTCCTTAGTATAACTGGACTGAATTTGAAATAAGTGCGACCCTTTTGTTTCAGGTGTGGACTGCGGCTGTGGCCTTGCTGTCTCTCTCTTGTGTGCTCTTGTGTGTGTTGCTGTGTCGCTGCACTCCTGGACCTGGACCCTTTCCTCCTTTGCCGTTGCTGTTGGCTCTGGTCGGTTGATATCGAATGGGGGTGTGTGTGTGTATGCTCTAATGAATCGATAGTGCAATTAAGCACTTTAAGAACTAAATGGCTACCGATATGGTAGCTATAAAAGCTATACATATGTTCCTAGTGAACGGTTATAGCTATAAAAATTCCAGCTAAGCCTTGGAGCCATGGGGTCATTCCAGGCAGAGGCAGCGGACTGAGTAGGACGGCTTATCTGGAGCAGGCGACCTGGTGATGTCAGAGTTGTATTGCGAGAGCATGAGTCCCGGGCTTTCACAGTTAAGGACGTGATTGTGATATCATCCCGTCACTGTTACAGACTAAAACATCAAATTGTACAGCGGTGGACTATGCAGAAACTCGAAATTGATATTTCGTAACTCCCGACCTGGCATCGTGGCAGAAATAGAAATGGAGGGAAGTATGCATGGCGGCAGCGACCTTGACCTTCTGAAGTAGAGACCACGTAACTCCCGAACTCGATTTGTGGCGGTGGTTAAAACAGAAGAAGAAAAGGGCCTCTACTTCTACCTAAATACGAGATGAAGAGAAATGGCTGCTATAGATGTTTTACGGATATAGACGTCACCATCGTCCTACAAGGATCGCTGTTCAATGAAAAGATTTTTCATTGCCATTACCTTTGCCTGAATAATAGGGGACTCATTTGGTTACGAGTACCCCTCTTTGAACAACTTTCCGTGGCCCTAAAAAGCTAATTTGACCTTATTGGTGCCGCCTCCATCAAATTTAAGACCAAAATTACCTACCATTGACTACACTACTATATGTCACTTTGACATTTAATTTCGAAATTTGTTAGGGACTTGTTTTATGTACGCTTATGTACTAGTTTTATTTGAATGATAGGAAATTAAATAACAATTCTTCAACTCTAATATTTGAGTAATTGCACAGGTGGCTAACACATTATCGGATGTTAAGCTGTCCATTAGTACAACTGGACTGAATTTGACCTTTAGTATGACCTTGTTGTTTCAGGTGTGGACTGCGTCCTTTGCTGTGCTGTCTTGCTCTTGCGTGCTCTGGTGTGTGCTGCTGTGTCGACGCCCTCCTGGACCTGGGCCCTTTCCGCCTTTGCCATTTCCGACTCACCAAATTACTAGCGAAATGAGAAAGCATTTTCCCTCGCTACCAATGTTTACTTCTGATTGGTTGTTAGGGGTGGGTGTGTGTAGGTACTATTCCTACCCACCCCATGGGCTTTCATTTCTCTGGATAGTTACTTTTTAGTAATTCGGGAGAACGCCCTATTTAAAATATAGTGCATTTAAGCACTGTAAATCCTGAGGGGGGGAGTAGCGACCCTCCCCAAGGGACCTTAAATGGCCACCGATATGGTGGCTATAAAAGTTGTCCATATGCCCCTAGTGGGCGGTGACAACTCTAAAACAATCATGATGATGATGCCTTGGAGCCATTTATCAAGCTACACATCGAATTAAGGTAAATTGTTAAACCTACGGGTTCAAATTGAGTGCCGCTGACTTAGTTTCTAAACAAAGCTCTAACAACTAATATTTAAATACAGACTACTACAGTTATTCTATAACTCAGTCTATAATAAATCATAAATATTAGAATATTATTTAATTCATCTTCATTACAAGTACTTTCAATTCATAAATATTAGAATATAAATTCTTCAACTTCTTTCAACAACACCGTATAAAATGCATAGAGATAACGTAAGACTCGCAGCTTTGGTCAAATGTGGGCTTGCAAAGCCTGTTCAAACAAATTCGGCAAATAAAATAGGTGTTATTGACCTCACACCTCAACCAAATAAGAGACCCGTCCAAATCAAACAATTAAACTTTCTAACATCGCCTGAATATCGCCTAAGAAAAGAGCAGGCGGACAAGTTAAATCCCCTATCTCCCGTTAGATTTAATCTAGGGGATAATTTTGCTAATGAAACAATCACCAATACCAAGAAAAACAAACCAGTAGGCATTAAAATTATTGATGTTTCAACCACCCAAAACCTAGACGATACTTTGCCTTCTGATACACCAACCCCCCATTCCGCTAACTCGAACAAAACCCAGTCCATACAAAAGGTAGGGACTAAATCTGATAAGGCAAAAAGTTCCACAACACCGCTCGGCTCTACACAAATGATAGGGGATAAAACTGTGCAGGCCGGAACTAAATTAACTCAGGCAAAATTTACCTACGCCCAAATACTTAAAACTGGCAGGAAAGTAGGTCAAATCAAGGCAGACAAGGCTACATTGTACCATAGTAGCCAAATACCAGAAACATCTGCAAGTAATAGAGAGAGCAAAACAGCTAAAACGGTACAACTTATAGAAAACTCCCCCCCCCCCGCTTACAAAGGAAAGGGGAAACAGGCGTTAAACCCCAAATATCAAAGGCCTGCTAAAAACTCTTCCAAAACTGAAAACAAAAAACAAGTCAGCTCATATTCCACAAAAATAAATAAACATTATCATAACGTGGATATGACAGTGTTTCTAAAGGGCAAAACGAGCACAATATTTGATCTCACAACCATCAGTATTGCTAAGGCATTACTGAAGGTTCATTCAGGGCAATGCAAAATTGTACGCCCTAAAACAAATTACATAATTTTGCATTGTAGCACACGTGCACAAGTTGCAAAATTCTTGGAAATAAATAGACTTTGCGGCATGCCAGTAATTATGGAGCTGCACAAAAAAGCTAAAACCTTTCAAGTTACCAAAATCAACAACAACAACAAAATCAACAACAACAACAACAATAATAGTCCAAAAGTAAATAAATTAAAACAAGTGCAACAGCAAAGTGAAACTAAACAACAGGAACAACAACAACAACAACAACAAAGAGAAATCAAACAGCAAAAACAACAACAACAACAAACTCGCCCAATAAAATACAAGGCAGTAATGAAATTAAAGGGTCAAATGGCAACATGCACCACTCAACAAATCAAAGACAAAATTACACAAGGAGGAAATAAAGTTACTAAAATCTACAAAATAGGTAAAAATAAAGAAGCTAGAGCTCAAACTGTGGTGGTTGTTGAATCAACAACACCAATACCAACAATAATCAAAGTAGGATCTCTGGGTATACGTCATAGAACCCAGCCATTTGTGAATAAAGTAAGATTCTGTACTAATTGCCAGCATTGGGGTCACTATAAGGTCACTTGTACCTTTAAACATAGATGCGAAAACTGTGGTGGACCACATACAGGACAATGTAAAAGGGAACAACCTAAATGTGGTAATTGTAAGGAAGACCACCCCTCTAGCTCTAATAAATGTAGTGCTGCAATCTTTGAAAACGAGGTCATAACCCTTATGAACTCGTCTAATTATGATTATATCACAGCAAGACAAAAAATAAATCTTCAAAAACAAAATACAAAAAATCAAAATAAACAGGAAAAGACAACTCCTACTCCAACACCAACTGTAATTGGCAAAACTATAGAAATAACAGAGGTTACTAATAAAACAACCTCTAATAGCCAAACTCAAACAGAAAACTCTATAGACCTTACAAATAATCTGGGTCTAAATACAATAGGCCTAGCAATTTCTGAAATAGGTCGTTACATTAGTAACGCACAAAACAAAAACAGTAGTTATTTATCTACCCTCACGAACGGGCTCCATGCCCTTATCCAACATGTAGAGGAGGGTATAAAATCAGGAAAGTTATTAAACCAACATGAATAACACAACAAAAGTAGTAACCAATTCTCACTCTAATACCACAAATTTGATCATATGGCAATGGAATTCGCGTAGTCTAGTACTTAATATTAATGAATTAAAATTAAAACTAATTAACACATTAATAAAACCAGATATAATCTGTATTCAGGAAACTAAAATAACAAATAAAACTAAAACATTGCCGACAATTGTAGGATATTCCCCTGGATTTTTTCAACATAGGAATGAGGGTCAGGGAGGGGGACTTGTTATATATCTTAATAATAACATTCCCTCAGCATCAATAGTCCCAATTAACCTACAAGCAATCAACAATTCTAAAATAGAAGTACAAGCATTACAAATTAATACAGGCAAACTTAAATTTATATTATATAACTTTTATGACCCAGGAGGTGATATTAAATTAACTCATAAATTAGCGCTGAGAGCGCTTAATTTACATATAGGACAAAATGAAGTTATGGTGTTAGGTGACTTTAACTCTCATAATGTAATATGGGGAAGTGAAACAACAAATATTAGAGGTAAAAGTGTACAAAATTGGATCAATAAAACAAAACTTGTATTACTCAATGATGGTACTAAAACAAGACTTAATCCGGTAGATGGCACCTTAGCAGCCTTAGATCTCACACTATGCACTCCCAAACTTGCTCAATTAGCATCATGGAGTGTTGACCAAGAAGACAGTATGGGCAGTGATCATTTTCTTATAATAACCAAATTACAAAATTCTGCTCAACTTGAAAATGATAACAAAATCCCAAAATGGAACTACAAAAAAGCAGATTGGACTAAATTCCAACAAAATATTAAATATGAAACACTTGAGGGCATTAAAAATGAAAATATAGATCATTATTATGATAATATAATTAATGCTATAACAAGGGCAGCTAATGCTTCAATGCCTAAAACAAAAGGCAATCCTACTAAACTTAGAGTCCCTTGGTGGAATAATGAAATTAGTGTAATGAGGAAAAATAAAAGAAAAGCACTTAACAGATTTAAACGTACTAATAATACACAACATTTTAAAGAATATCAAAAAATAGAAACTGAACTAAAAAATGCTATTAAAAAAGCTAAGCAAGATACTTGGAAACAATATTGCAGTACCTTAGACTATAAAACCAACTCAAAACAAGTCTGGGACAAAATTAGAATAATAAGGGGTAAGCATACAAACAATACCCCAAAAATCAATAATACTAATAATTATAAAGAGCAAGCTGACTCATTAGCAAAGCACTTCCAAGCTATGAGCAGTAATAAAAATCATACTAAGGAATTTCAGGACCATAGATCTAAAATTGAAATAAATAATAAAAATACATTCTCAGATATGGGAAATAAAAAGTCTTATCTAAATGATAAAATTACAATTAATGAATGGTATCAGGCTCTTAAAACCAAAAAAGATACATCACCTGGAGAAGATACCATAGGATATTCAATATATAAGAAGTTACCACTTAACTTTGTTAAAATAATACTTAATATGTATAATCAAATTTGGGAGACTGGAAAACTACCCATCAAATGGAAAACAGCTGTAGTAATACCAATACTAAAACAAAAAAAAGATAGGAATGATGTAAATTCATATCGTCCTATCTCTCTTACCAATAATATATGTAAA
The DNA here is from genome assembly GCA_030141615.1 of Unio pictorum. Taxonomy (NCBI): domain Eukaryota; kingdom Metazoa; phylum Mollusca; class Bivalvia; order Unionida; family Unionidae; genus Unio; species Unio pictorum. The sequence goes on along the minus strand of JARLTB010000184.1, from coordinate 10,167,834 downwards.
ATTATGGAAATAATAATCAATAACAGACTTAAGTATCACCTGGAAATTAACAATTTTATATCCAAGAATCAATGTGGCTTTAGAAATAATAGATCTACTATAGATCAACTCATTAAATTAGAAACAGCAATTAAATTAGCTTTTAATAATCATCAAAAAAAAATAGAAATCTTATTGCTGTATTCTTAGATATGGAAAAAGCTTTTGACTTAGTATGGACTAAAGGTCTACTAACCAAACTAAATAAATATGGTATAACTGGCAATATATTTAATTTTATTAAAGATTTCCTAAGTGAACGTAAAATTATAACTAGAGTAGGGACAACATACTCTGAAAAGTATGTCTTAGATAATGGTACACCCCAAGGGAGTGTACTCAGCCCAACCTTATTTAATATCATGATTAATGATCTTGATACAAATTTAGCTACCCCCAATATTGATTTGTCTCAGTTTGCGGATGATAGTGCACTATGGCGCGCTGGAGATCCCAACAATCAAAAACATATTGCTGAGATACAACAAACTTTAGATAATATTGGTAGTTGGGCTGATAAATGGGGATTTAAATTTTCTCATACAAAAACAGTAGCAGTAGTATTCTCTCCCTTTAACTATAATAAAACATATCCTAAACTTACCCTTCAAAATCAAAATATAGTTTTTGTCAAAGTAGTTAAATTTTTAGGGATGTATTTTGATCAAAATATGAAATGGAAATACCATTTTAATGACTTAATTAGTAGATGTAACCTTGCTCTAAATCTCATTAGAAGTATACAAGGCACACACTGGGGTGCTTGTCAAAATACAATTATGACCCTGTATAGATCTTTGATACGTTCCAAGATCGATTATGGGTGTCATATTTATGCCACGGCATCGCCAAATCTTCTTCATAAAATCACTCAAATACAACGCAAGGCTCTTCTCCTTGCAACTAAAGCCTTACCATCTACTTCAACAGAAGAATTGCAAATACTTACTGGTGAACCATCATTACATCTGAGAAGACAGGAACTCATGTTAAGATATGTTGCTAGACTGTCAACTCAAGATGATGTGCATCCCACTTTGAAGGCAATTAAACAGTGTACTAAACTACTTATAAAACGGGGTAAATACTCCACTTCCTTTGGTAAGCAAATTTACCGACTTAAAACAAACTTACCTACTGACATATTTAATGTGCAAAAAACTAAAAATTCCATTATAATTCCATGGAGACTAAAAGCAATAAAAGTAGATATCTCTTTACAAGATAAAGGAAATAAAATACAAGATTCTCACTATCTTAAAATGCTTGCCAATGAAAAATTAAATACTGTATATAAAAATCACGTTAAAATATATACAGATGGCTCAAAAAAAATAGATCCTGCAAGAACAGCAGCATCATGGGTTGTACCTGAGTTAAATATTAAACAAGGCAGGCGACTACCAGATTACTGTTATATATACAGTGTGGAGTTCTGGGCTATCCTCCAGGCACTAAAATGGATACAACAATATAACTTAAACTCCACAAAAGTCCTAATTGTCAGTGATTCTTTAAGTGTTCTTAAAACTATCGACACAAACAACTCCAACAGCCGAAAATTTTTCTTATATTTATTACAATATCAAATAACTAAACTCAGTACTCAAAATATTACAGTAGACTTTCTATGGGTGCCCTCGCACATAGATATAAAAGGAAATGATTTGGCAGATCAAATTGCAAAAGAAAAACTAAATGAATTACATTATGAACCAGTACAGTATAGCCATACAGAAGTATATAAATTTATTACTGACATGATTAATAGTGTATGGCAACAAAACTGGAATTTGTCACCTAAAGGGAGGCTACTATATAATATTATTAAAATAGTTAAAAGGAAAAATATTCCTTTAGGTACAACAAGAACTCAACAAATTAAAATGAATAGAATAATGGTAGGAAAAACAAAACTGGCTAACAGTTTTGGTAAATATTTAGGACCTTTTCCCCATAATATTAACTGCTTTATGTGCAACCAAGTAGAAGATTTGGATCACATTTTTAATAAATGTTCTAATAACACAATAAATAGAAATATTCTTAAAAATAAGTTAAAAATAAATAAAACAACAAAGTTATATCCAAAATTACTTAATTTAAAACAGCCAAATATACAATTAGCTACTACAAATATTATGGATTTTCTTATAAACTCTAACTTAATGCACAAAATATAATACTGACTCTCTATGTACTTAACTGCAAGGGAATTTAAACTGGCCTGTGACTCTGATCGATGCATGATATGAGTGGGTGTCGATACTGAGTTCATAATGAACTTACACGTTTATCACGAGTCTACATTCACTCAGTATTGTGTTCCACAGAGATTACCGCTATAAACTACTTATAGAATAGGCATATACATCTTATAATATTACTATTTAACTTAAGAACTTTAAACTGGCCTGTGACTCTGATTGATACATGATATGGGTGGGTGTCGATATTGAGTTCATAATGAGCTTATACGTTTATCACGAGTCTACATTCACTCAATATTGTGTTCTACAGAGATCACCGCTATAATCTATTTATAGAATAGGATTATACAACATTGACATAGCCTGTAACCCTGATGGGACTGTAAAAAAGATGGATGTCGATATTGAGTTCTCCATGAACTTATACGCTGATAGCGAGTTTACACTCATCTAGGATTATAGACCTGTCAGGGAATACCGCTTGAGTGTTAATTTCAAACTGTAGTCTGTATTCAAACAATTAACACCACTACTTACCACTTTCCAACTGTTAGAACAAAGTCATTGGCACTTGATATTCAAAAAGAACAATAAAAACTTTATACAAAGTGTGGACAGCTTAAGAATATCAATGGAATTCATGGCGCTATCTTTGATGACGATGGAAACGTGGAGGACGGACTACAGATTCTTAGGATTATACAACAGCCCTTTTCAGGGCTATTTATTCTTGTTATGTTCCTGTTACTGTTAATGTTAGTATAGTTGTTTGTATTTATGTTCATTTTGTTCTTTTTGTTACGCATGTTCTTGACTAATATTGTTATTGCTGAAGATGATACTAATATGTACTATTGCTGTTTATGTTTATCTTGGTGTTCAACTTATTATTGTTTCACTAATATTGTTATTATGAAAGTTGATATTAATACAATTGTTTAATTTCATTGCTATTGTTATGTTAAAGTTGCTGTTATTTAATGTTTTTACTGACGTTCATTCGTGTTTTGATTGCTTACTAATATTGTTATTATTACTTTTAATATTAGTATAACTGTTACATGTTCTTGTTGTACTCGTGTTGTTAATGTTATTGTTGTACTTGTGTTGTTAATGTGATATATCTATTCCCTCCCTTTGTACCTCTTTGGGATTTGGGGAAGATCAGTGGAACAGCGGAGATGCGGGTTTTCCTCTTGAGGGCAAGCCTGGATTGGAGATATATATGTGTACAGCCTAGTACACCTCTGTATTTATCCACTCAATCAGTTTCTCAGGGAAGCTGGTGTTGACCCTTTTCCCTTTCATCATTCTGAATACTATGTATCGGTTTCTTGTTACATGTTATCACAAGCTGAATTCTCATAATCTCGATTGGTACGAGAATTCCATTTGATTAACCATCACTAATATTGATTTGAACCTTTCGGAGCACACCTAACTAAATTAATAACTTTGAACAATCCACCCTGAACAACTGATGCAGTCACTCTGACATATTAGTGTAGGTTTTTTGTTTTTTCATAGGGTGAATCACCCTCGAAAGAAGGGCTTTTCACCGGCCAAAGGATGGTGGCGACTCATATAGTACACCCTGTACTTACTTACTGATATAATGTTAAGTTTTTTGAAAATTCAGTAACTTATATATTCTTGACACAATTACATAGGTGGCTTACACATTATTGGCGAATAGGAACATCCATTAGTACAACTGGATAAATTGTCACAAGTCTAAGGGAATGCAACCTCATGGACAGCACACACATACGTACATGCACATATGTCCCTATTAGCTAATATAAGGTAGTCTTAATCCAGGGCTATCAGGTTCCCGCAACACAATGTTGCAAATAAATGTAACGTAATAAATAACACCAAAACAATGCATAACACAACATATATAGCACATACACTCTGGTACATGTCCTATGAGGTTGTAAATTAGCCAAGCACCTAGGGTGTGCCTCGGGTTTCTTCGTATTGGGTCCGGATGTGCGTTCGCCTCCTCTTCGTGTTGGACGACGATTGCAGTGCCTTGGAGTTTCCTAACCTGGACCTTTCCGCCTTTGCCTCTTCCGGACATGTACATTACTAGCGAAGTGAGAAAACTCTCCTTTGCTACCATTGCTGCTGCTTTGATTGGTATTTAGAGTAGGGGTGGGTGTGTGTAGTGCCATTCCTACCCACCCTATAGGCTACCATTTCCCTTGATAGTTACTTTTTAGTAATTCAGGGGAACGCCTGTCAATGACTAAAATATGGTGCAATTAAGCACTCGAACCCTAAGGGGAGGGAGTGCATACTTCCCCTCCCTGAAGGAACTAAATGGACACCGATATGGTGTCTATAAAAGCTGCACATATGTCTCTAGTAGACGGTTGCAGCTATAAAACATCCAGGTCAGTCAGTCAGCCTTGGAGCCATTCAATGTTGAACACATCAAGATGAATTTCGACTTGTTTATCCAACTCCGAGACAGCTGGTTTGGGATCCTTGATGCAGAATATCAAGTGGAAAGACTTGAGGAAGAATTTCAGAGTAACCATGGCTTTGTAAGCCAACTGAAATTAGCAAGAGATCTATTAGAAGGTATAATAGAGGAGGAAGACCAGAAATTAAGAAGACGTATTAAAAGAAAATATATAAGAATAGGGGACTTGAAGCAGGCACTTGATTATGTCATCAAAGTCAGGTGCTTTCTAGAAGAAACATTACATCTGATAGAGTGGGAATATGTGCAGTGGGGTCTAGACAGGCTAAAGAAAGCAGAAGCAATGATGAGAATGGTGATGGAAGAACAGGTGATCCAGATTAAAGAAAACTGGTCTAAGGAGAGAAAGGAAAAAAAGAACAAAAAGACGAAAGAGGACTTTGATCTACTCAATCTAAGATGGATGAGAGTTCAGGAAAAGTTTAGAGCTATGGGACATTCCAATTGGATTCCCGAGGAAGAAAAGAAGAAGAAGAAGAAAACGGGAATCATTGGTAAAATTAAAAGGTGGTGGAACAACGACGGCAGAAAATAAAAGAAGAAGTATCCAAAGGCCCTTTTCAGGGCCACTCATAAGTCTCGAAAAGATATTAGCTTTCATTGCCACCCTTTTTTTTTCCCTTGTCCCTAGACAGTTCCCTCTACATATACCAATCATATTCCCCATGTTTAATTTTCCCTTGTCCCTATACAGGCCCACCATGTTCTATTTTTTCTTGTCCCTATACAGACCCACCATGTTAAATTTCCCTTGTCCCTATAGTACCCCAAGCTGTTTTGTCCCCATAGTGCCCCAAGCTGTTTTTGACTGGATTTCCCATTGTCCCTATAAATCTTGTCCCCATAGTGCCCCAAGCTGTTTTTGACTGGATTTTCCATTGTCCCCATAGTGCCCCCTATTACTACTTTAGCACTTTGTTGTACCGATAGTAAAGCGTAGACTACACGATCGTTGCCAGAAAGTACACTTTGTAATAATAAAGTCCGTTGCTGTCTTGACCATTTCCAATATATCAATGTTTTTCAAAATGAGGAAATATTGATCTACTTTTTTTTTTGTAATGGGGAGGTCGTTCTTGTAACATCAAAAACCTAGACTTGTAAGTAAAGTGGTGGTCTGTCATCTCGCAATTACTAATTATTTTAGTACCAATTACTTTCCCTTTCTTAATTCTGCATTTCCATTTCCTTTCTTCTTTTTCTCTGTCTATCTGTATTTATATTTGCTCTCTTTTTTTCTTTTGACATTTGTATTTGTTTCTATTTTGTTTTTCTCTCTTTCATTGTCTTCTTTCTGCGATTTTATTTTCCATCATTCTTGTTTGCTTGGCATTTTTCACTCTCCTCTCTCTCTCTTCTTGTCCTCGTTATGCAATTGTAGATCTCTTTCCTCTTTGTGAATTATGGTTTCCATTATGCATTTGTTTACTTTATTATTATTTGAAGTTCTTTTTTCATTTCTTTTAATTTCATTACAGCGCCAAAATGACTTATTTGAACCAAAGCACTTTTATCCAATATCGTCTTTTTTTCCACCAAACACTGCAGCAAAATATTGTTTCTTTCTTGTTTCGCTTCAGAAGGATCATACTGTTTGGCTGCCGCGCCTCCAGCATTATTTTCTGTTTCGACCTTATGGTCTTAAAATAACAGACACCAAGTTTAATACAATTCAACAAATGATTTATTTCCCTAGAACAAAGGTGAACACTTAAAAAGAAGTTACAGCATTGAGAACTGAGTCCCCAAAAGTCCTGAAAATTATATCACCAATCCAAAAGTATGGTCTTCCAAATTAATTGCAGAGTTTCTCCAAATGAATTGGAATCATGAATATGTTGACGCACCAATAGTCTGGAATAGTGTTGATGTGCTAACAGTCTTGATGTATCACAATGGAACAATCAAAAATAATCCCCAAATAGTGATCTAGTTCGTATTATTGGGCACTTTGTAATTCCAGTGCATGATTTAAATAAATAAATATTCTCAGTTTAAATTGGAACACAACTGAAGTTAACTATAGGAATGAGTAATTGTAATATTAAAACACAAATATAAAAACCTAAGGAACAAAAGAAGGACCATGATGAGGGAGACCTTAATGAAACTTTCTTAAAAACTGTAAACAAAATTATATTCTGGAATTAACTCTGAATTTCCAAATAAGGCACCACTTGCATGTTTATTGTAATAATGATGCTCAGATAAATGAAAGAGAAAACATGTCCGATATGCAAAAATCTAACGAAACATGCATTGTTTGTGTATTCTAACTAACTGAATAATCTAAGTATATGAGATGTCATCTACACATCTGCTCTAATTCTAAATAGAGATGCTTGGTGCAATTCGTGTTATTTAGTTTAGGTGCACATTTCTATTTTATTTTAAATGGCTTGACACCAAGCAATTGTTTAATCCTTACTCAGGTGTGGATATTCACAAGCAAAGCAGGGTTCTAATAATAAATAATGATTTCAAAATGTAGGTAATGATGTCATGATACACGTTCCCATAGTATTAGAATGACAACTTATTTACAAGGTAGACAATAAAATATGTCAAATATAGCAGGTGGCAAACATATATGCATGACTGACTTTCGATCACTAATGTATAAGGAATTAAACATATGTTACTGATGCATTTGGATTTGATAATCTCTCTCTCTCTCTCTCTCTCTCTCTCTCTCTCTCTCTCTCTCTCTCATCATCTAGTCTATATATCATGTAACTGTCTTGCTTCACTAAATCCACTTTGAACTCAGAACAGATTACCCTATATCGTGACAGAAAGTGCGAATATGACATCTGTAGCGTTTATCTTGCCGGTCGGTCATATCGCCTCAGACCTTATTAAAATAATCTATTATAGGCTAGAATGTCAATAACCCAGACATTTACTTGTTAATATTATTAACGTTACTATGGACAGGTGTACTCAGGAGTATAAGAGATGTAATAGAACGTACGTACAAACAGAACATTTGAGAGAATCCTGAATGAATGATCAATTTTCATTAAGGTTTTGGAAATATTATAAGTTCTGATAAAATTTCGACTCCATATTCACTATTGTACTTGATCATCAGAATTAGATTTGTTTATAAGTATCTTGTAATTCCCTAAATTTTGGATCGAATCCATGATAACATATATCATGCAATGCAATATCTGGTCCAACACATCTAATTGTGATGCTCAACTTTTATCCTTTTCTGTTTGATAGGGAACACTAATTTATATTAAATATTTCATTCGATCCTGTGTGTCATATGCGTACTCAAAGAACTTTTTCTGAAATAACTTTTCAGTTATAATAAATCATAGTTACAGTTACAATGACTTGTTTTAGTATACATTATGCTTCATAGTATTTATATTAATTGACAAAAGGCGACATTTATAATGAAGTTCCATAATGACTGATATATCAATTGATGGACCGACAGAGGTAGTAATTCAATAAGCTGATTCCCTGTATATTGAGGATGGTATAATATATGAATGGATGTCTGACTTAGTGACCTTTAGTGATGAATAATATATGAATGCAGACACACGGACGGAAATAAACATGTATTTAGATTAAAGTGACATTTCTTAACATTCTTCTGGCATCTCCGCTGGGAAGTGAGGCTACATTATGTGATTTTGTTGGGGATGGAACGCAATTAATCAACCCAAACCTAATTTCGAAAATTGTAGTCTGTATTTGAAACGGTGGAGGAGGAGTTGCGCCATATCACCAATGCATAAGTCAAGGAGCTTCCCATGTTTCCGTCAAGGAGCTTCCCATGTTTCCGTCAAGGAGCTTCCCATGTTTCCGTACCAAAGCAACACATAAGGAAGGAACACATCCATCTTAAAAGTACTACAACACCGACAAAGCCCAGTTAATCAGTCAAATGGGATAATACCCGCTTTTAAACGTGAACTAGCCTCTTTAATCTGATGTCACGGATTAAAATATATTTTTTAGTGTATTTGTAGCTATATTACAATATACGCATGTAGGCAATTATGGCATACTGATTACGCTCTAACTTTGTATCTCTGAAAGGATCGTGTACTTGCCTTTCTGCAGATCCGCGGTTCGATTCCGGGATAGATTATGTTTCTCCCATTATATAGTCAGCGGTTTCCTTCTCGTTTCTTTGTTTATTCCCATTCCAAGGACCACATCATAAACAAATGTCAGTCGTTGATAACTTGTCACATAATGTCATAGAACTTATTTTGCTGCTATTAACGTTTACACTAATTATTAGTTACCTGGAGATGAAAAACTCCAATTTGCTTTCATATTTTTAGATATTAAATAGAGTTTAATCACCTTCCGCCCCCCGCCCCCTTTACCTGTCAGATTTGTTTCGTTAATGATTCAACCGAGTATTGATTCGTCAATGGTAAATGACATCAATCGATATTACCTATATTACCGGAATTGGTTCATCCAGAACATGAACTTCCTTAGCAATGACGACCAAAACGCGTCCTGCATGATAATATATCTATACATCGAAATTATCGCCTATTCAAATTAATTATGTCTTGACCTGCACTAAGTGTCGATTAAAATCCACCACGCCGTTTATAATTGAATTTTATTATAAAGAGGAAACGAATAACCTCTACTATATACATATATATGTGTGTGTGTGTATATATATATATATATATATATATATATATATATATATATATATATATATATATATATATATATATATATATATATATATGTGTATGTATGTATGTATGTATGTATGTATGTATGTATGTGGAATGTATGTGGAATGGAATATGGCCTGGTGTGTGCAGGCGAAATGCCGTTACCCGCAGACCTCGGTTAGACTCTTCGTACAGTATGAATTAATAATATTCTAACCGGTATGATTGTATTCTATTTTATAAAATATGAATGATAGCACTTTATATTCTCTCTGGTGCATACTGGATATTTATATTTTTCTCTCTGTCTCTCTCTCTGTCTGTCTGTCTGTCTGTCTGTCTCTCTCTCTCTCTCTCTCTCTCTCTCTCTCTCTATATATATATATATATATATATATATATATATATATATATATATATATATATATATATATATATATATATATATATACTATGCAAACGTGCAGCTAATTGAAGAAAGTTTAGACCCAGATTGCAACCACATAATGTTGCCTGTGTTGTTAATTTTTTTTTATCTACGGCAAACAGCTCGGTACAAGAATGTATTCTTTACAATGTGGTTCAGAAATGTATCTTGTTATCAGCTGGCACCTGAACTATATGGACAAAGTTTTAAGAACTGTATTCATGAAACTGGATAGATGTCTAATTTGTAAGAGTAAAAGAACAAATAAGATCAGTCTAGTGTTTACAAACAAGATGATTTTGTTCAGTCCTGTTTCTGTTTATGAAACTAAGGCCATTCTCTTAATTTTCGTATTTTTTTCCTCTAAAACCTTATAAGAAGCCCTAGGGAAAATAACCGGAACTTGACTTGCGTTTGCTGAAATCACGCAAAATGCTTTTGGGGAAAGGAAACAAAAAGGAAATAGTTTTGACTTTAGTAAATAGATTTTCAGTAACTTCGCTCATGATGAGTCTAGAATTATACTGTTGTATTTGGTGTGTGTGCATGATTATGTGTTTTTATAATATATATCTACCAAATAAAATGACATTAAGATATCCAAAGAATGATTTTGACTTTATTCAGGTAATATGTATCTGTACATTTTCTTAGTCCAGCATCGATTTTGTAGAATGTAATAGCGTTGATCATTCGTCACGACATTAAAATAAGAACGATAAAGTTGAGAAGAAAAAGACTTGCATTTGATGCAAAGTAAACATTTCATACCAACTATGATTAGATCCAGACATGTAAATTCGTTTAGCAAAGCATCTGATTAAGTTTTACAACTCAAGATATATATATATATATATATATATATATATATATATATATATATATATATATATATATATATATATATATATGTCTTGTATTGAGATAACTTAGTATAAGTTTTACTTGCATGCTAATTTGATATCATCTATCATCTATTCTGACCAAGATAGATTGATTTAATAATTTTTCACCCATGCATTACAGAAATCTACCTGTTTTGATAACCTTAATTTTCCTATCTTATTTAGTCGACCGCTTCGGTGGTCTAATGGTTAGAGTGTCCGCCTCGGATGAGGGAGGTAGTGGGTTCGATCCTTGGCCGAGTCATTCCAAAGACTTATAAAATCGTACTAACATACAAAGTTTAGTGTTTGGACTGGTCATCTTAGTGTCAGGATAATGTAACTGGGTGGAACATCATGCTACGTGTCTGCGACTTAATGCCAAGTGCTAGGCATCATATAAACTGCCACATTGCAGACGTCGCAGACTGAAAAATTGTTAAAGCAGCGTTAAAATCCAAATCACATTACATCACATCCTATCTCAGTCTCGTTATCACAATCATGTCCTCACAATAATGGTGACAACACGCTAGGAACTACTTTTAAAAGGAAGAAATTCATTGATGTCTTCTGCCGTGTTTGACGGAATTTGTATACATTCCAGCTAGGACAACAACACGTATATAATGAAACAAAATGCACTAAAATAACCACATATGGTCTCTACAAATTTGATAACACTATACAACTCATTTTGACACCCACCCACACACACACACAAACACACAATTTCTAGACAACTCATACACCTCTATCACTGTTCTACATAAAAACATCTGATTGTATAACGCTACCTTTGGAAGGTATGCAAGCGTCTCTAACTTTAATAACATATTGAGAGGTCAAATCGCACTGAAAATATCCAAACAAGTAGACTAAATTGATGATTTCGATACTGAAGGGTATCTCCCCGACCCCTTTTTAAATCCAAACGTGAAGTCTATATTATCCGACTGCTTTCGTACTCAAGAAAAAATAGTAAAGTCGGTTACTAATTCATGCGATTTGAAAATGTTGAAGCGTTATAATATGGTTATTATTTATTGCACAAAACTACCTCATTGGCTACTAGTATTAATATTTACGTTTAACATTCGTAGGGCCCCGTTATGGATCACTGCCATTTCACCTCTGTCTGAATGGGTTCGCGTCTCAGATGCGGCCAATGTGGGTATTTGAGAAAGTAGCTTCTCGTGGGTCGGTGGTTGATAGTGGGTTTGTTTTTTTCTTCCTTTATCAGTTATACTTGCCGCCACGTTTCACGCGCTGATAAACGGCGTTAAACCCAAACAACTACTATATTTGATCACCATATGTATCATTATTATTCGGACCGATTGTATAAAACCACAGAAAGGACAAATTAGATAATAATCTCGATCCAATATATATGATCAAGTATATTGGTTATTGAGCGGAAAGGAAATTCTTAATAATTATGGTAAATTACAAAATTTAAAAATGATATTGAACGTCAACAATAGTTTAAAGTACACAGAAATAGCCATATATATTCCATGAGTCAACAGTCCGGATCTCCGATGCCGATATCTAAAATCAAACGCCAGCGTCCCATTATTGGTAAATGTCTCCGTTGCATTCATGTATAATTCTACTTGACAAACACCACCATGTTTCGAAATTAATGTATGTCGTGTTATGGTGCAATATATGTGTCTGTGTGTGTGTGTGTGCGCGCCATTGAATTTATATATTTGTATACTTGGAACAGTCATTTGAAGAAACTAGTATCTTATGCTGGATTTTAGGTTTCGAATGACCCATATAAAAGATAATTTGAGTCATGTTTCACGGGTCTGGCATCACCAAGGGTAAACCTCGATCTTAGTATCGACGTATTACAACTATTTCTGGCTGATTAGAGATTGCTTTAAAAAGTTGTGGCTTCTGATTGCCCGACTTTCATCCACTCAAAATATCATTCTATAGATCATAGATTTAAGAATATATTTAAATTATATGGATAATTAACTTTGTATAGAATTTTACTAAATGACTTTTGATTTGCCATTGGTTTGCTTATATTTGCTATGAATGAAATACACATAATTCAGGACATAATTCAGGACTTTCTATTAATTGGTAGTTTTGGCTAATTCTATCCAAGTTCAACATTCACATCCACCGCAATGGACATCCCCAAGGAAAAAAGACAGTAAAGAGACTAAACATCTCCAAGCTGAAAAATAGCTCAATCGCCTAATGCCTCTCAAGGATGCTTGAAAGCATCATGCAAAACCCGCAGGTTGGCATGACTACAGCGAAATAGGTATAGCTTTTCTGTATATTTTCTACATCACCAAACACTTACATATGAAAACAAAGGGCAGGCATAAACGAAAACTGGTTCGATGTGTGTATATGATTGTATGATTTGTATCATACTTTTCAATCATATCGCTAAGATGGCTGCAGTGAGGAAGCGTATCGTGTTGTCTAGCACTGAATCATCATAACGCAGACATGTATCATCACGTCCTTCTCAGTCACATAGTCTGACACGTGTTCTAACACTAACCTCGTTAAGCTAAGCGCCTAACGAGGCAGCTGCTAATTTTATAACACTTTTATAGGATTCGGACGGGGTTAGAACTCGCGTCCTCCCGCATCCAAGGCATATACTCATACCACTTAGGTCGACTGGCTTGATCACAACGATCAGGAGATAAACAAACTAGTTGCAGAAAATCACTACCTACATTGAGCCATTCGAAACGACCATTTGGCTTCCAAACGTGCGGTCTTCACAAGTATGCGCAGGACAGTTCAGCCAACGCTTTGCAAAGTACATGTATCATGGCTCAGGAGTAAAGCTGACAAAATTCGGGCCTAGGAAAACAAAACGGATCCTGGAGCGATGGGCCGAAATACCGGTCACAAATACAGTACAGTAAATATATGTATGCATCCAGTAAACCATATTGCAAATGATTATTGCAATAATGTAATATTTAGCTGTGCAAGTGACATGTTAGGTCATTTTAACACACATCCTCTACTAAGCTCCAGCGGGTACTGCAGGTAATGTGACAACACTCTTATTGGACAGATTGTGTTTCCGTTACGGATCACTGCCATCTCACCTTTGTCTGCGTGGGTTCGAGTCAAAGATTCGGCTAACGTAGTTATGTGAGAAAGCTTGCCAGTAGCTTCTCGTAGGTCGTTGGTTCTTTCAGGGGGTTTTCCCGGGGTTTTCTTCCACCAATAATGCTGGCCGCCACGTATAGCCTATCGTGTGCTGAAAAATGGCGTTAAACCATACAACAACAACAGCAAAATGATTTTGCATTTGTAAAATGTTCCTTTTATTCGTAAGGACATTTGTTCTTTTACTTGAAGTGGGCAAGAAAAGTGTAATCTACTTTTTATACGTTAATACTAGTTCAATGTCTCTCAGAATGATCTTACCTATTCGTTCTTCTTACAGTGTAAATAGTTTTCATTGAAATAAAATCTATGTGATTAAAAGAATCTCAAATGTGTAATGATTTATTATTAGATGCATAAAACTTCGTTGAATAATGTACAGCTTTTACTAGCCATGTTGTGTTGTGTGGTCTCTGTGGAATCCCAATCCATGTTGTGTTGTGTGGTCTCTGTGGAATCCCAATCCATGTTGTGTTGTGTGGTCTCTGTGGAATCCCAATCCATGTTGTGTTGTGTGGTCTCTGTGGAATCCCAATCCATGTTGTGTTGCATAGACTGTATGGGCTTTTCATAAGAGCTGTTGACATGGACCAATCAAATTTTCACTCAAACACCATTATTTCGTGCGGTAGCAGCCAGTTCATTTTCTTTTTGAAGACAAATGTCGAACGATACGGTGTATTTATTGTTTGTCGACTTTGCTGTTCTGATACTGTAAACTACGTAGTCTAGACGGCTCAGTCTTGAACATCATTCATTTAGGAGAATGAAACATGAACATTGGAAGAAACTATTAAACTCTGATAGACGACCGCGGTATACAGATATACTATAGTGTGTCTGGTCAACTCACACTTGTAAATTTCATTTAATTCTTATATTTGTCTGGTTTCATACGAAACAATGTTTTCATGTTCAAAATGTTATGGAATAATAATAATAATAATAATAATAATAATAATAATAATAATAATAATAATATTAATGAGGACTTTCTACAGCGCCTAATCTTTAAAAGCTCTAAGCGTTTTAGACCATCAATAATGATATGACTACACTACAGAACGACAAATGACAAAACCAATGAAATTGGAAAACATAAAAACATGCTGAAAACATATAAGATACAAAACATGATTAGGTCGCTAAGTTTGTCCCTGCAGTCGAAACAGGTGAGTCTTGAGAGAACTCTTAAGAGGGACCACTGTATCTTTGTGTCTAATTTCAATGGGCAATTCGTTCCACGTCGCTGGGCCCTGGTGTGCAAACGAACGTTGTCCATATGACTTTGTTTTCACCTTGGGAACAATGAATATACGATTATCAGATGAAGCGTGTAAGGATCTAGCTGGTGTATACACATGGGTGAGGCTGGATAGGTATGTTGGACTGGAGTCTGTCATTGAAATATAGCACAGAGAACAAATTTTGTATTTCATTCTGTATCGAATTGATAGCCAGTGTAGGGTACAGAGCAGTGGTGAGGTGTGCTCTGATCGAGGTACTCTAAAGATGATCCGTGCAGCTGTGTTTTGAACTTCTTGAAGTTTCTGGAGTAAATATTGTGATGAACCATACATAATTCAGTTACAATAGTCCAGTCTTGAAAGTACTAATGAACACACAATTGATTTTGTGGCATCAACTGAAAGATATTTACGAATGGAACTGATGCGTCTCAATTCAAGATATGCAGCCCTGCAGATGTTCATGACATGTTGGTGCAATGTGAGAGTACTGTCTAGAGTAACACCTAGATTCCGCACTGACTGTGAGAATTTAATGTTGGTGTTGCTGATAATTATTGTTTGAGGTAATGATGTGAATGAGAAAGTCTTTGTGTTGTGATCAGAATAGCCTCAGTTTTATCATCATTCATCTGCAGCATGTTACATGTCATCCATGATTTCACATCCGAAATGCACTTCTCTACTCCATGGACAGTAGAATCAACTTCACGTGGGTGGCTAGACTTGTACATTTGGGTGTCATCAGCGTACAATTGGTGCGATACTGGGTGATGATCTATGACACTTGGTCTATTGTGTCAAATGCTGCAGATAAATCCAGGAGAGTGAGGACTGTAATCTTTCCACTATCCAAAGCAGAGAGAATGTCACTAAATACTTTCAGAAGAGTAGTTTCCGTACTGTGGCAAGAGCGATATGCAGACTGTACATTGTTAAAAGACTGTTTGAATTCAAATGAGATACAAGTTGAGTTAGAACAACCTTTTCTAAGATTTTTGTATATGAAAGGGAGATTAGAAACTGGGTGGTAGTTCTTTAAATCGTTATGGTCCAGTGTTGGTTTCTTCAGCAGTGGCTTTACGATGGCAGTTTTGAAAAATGATGGGAATTCCCCTGATGAGAAAGAGATATTAATAACATCAGTTAGTGAAGGCAATATTGGGTCTAAGCACTCAAGCAGCAGTGATGTCGGAATTGGATCAAGTTCACAAGACTTTGGTGCACTTTTCATCACGATTGTCCGTACTAAATCTATAGAAACAGGTTCAAATGCTCCAACCGGTTGTCGCTGCAATTCTGCATCATAACTGTATGGTGATGAATCAGTTGAAATTGTGCTGTCAAGCGAATCTCTAATGGTTTGAACTTTGTCTTCGAAGAAATTTGCAAATTGGTCTGGTAGGTCTAGTGGAGAGAAGGTTGTTGGAAGTGTTGTACATTTGTTCCTTGACATTAGTTTGTTAGTTATCTCGAAGAGCTCTTTGCAGCTGGAACTCTCCGTAATCTTAGTACTGTAGTAGGATGATTTGGCTAAATGGACTATGTTTGTGATGTTCTTCATAGCGGCTTCGTAGATTTGTTTATAAACAGTGAGTCGGGTGGAAAGCCAAAGCCTCTCTGCTTTTCGGCGATGTCTTTTAGCAGTGCGAAGCTGGTCCTAAACACTGCTATACCAAGGAGAACACTTTTTTTTATTGATACTCTACATTTGTTGGATGGGGCATGTTTTTCAAGCAATGAACGCAGGCAGTTATCAAATTGTTCCGCTGTTGGCTGTAAAAAAGCTGTTAGGTTTTATTGGATGTCAAGAATGAATTTGGTTCTATTTATCATGCGGAGGTTCCTCTTAGTAGCAAATAGAGGTGGAAGGTTAGGGACTGATACGACGAGATTGGCATATAATGCAGAGGTGATCCGATGCAAGTTCGTGGGATACAAGGGTTGATTGCAGAATATTATCATCAGGTCTATAAAGAAACCAGTCTAAAATGTGACCAAGTTTATGGGTAAGTTGGTTAACTGACTGTTTAAGATTGAAAACATGAATGGAATGGAATCTAGGAGTTTTGACGTGTTTGGTTTACCAGGATAGTCACAGTGAAAGTTGAAATCTCCAAGAATAATTAGGTTGCCACCTATTGAATTTCCATACTCTAGAAGATTTGGAAACTGCTCCAAAAACGAGAGATTCAGTCAGCTTGTTTTTTCTACTAGGAGGAGGACGATAGAGACAGAAAAAATGGACTGATCTTTGTTCCAGTGTGAGCATTGTTTGGACTAGTTCAAACGATGTGTGGCAGAAGTTGAAGGTTATGTTGTACTTTAGGCATTTGATCTTGGAACTCTTTGTAATTACAGCAATTCCACCTCCGCGAGAGTTGCGGGGGAACGACTTGATGGAGTAATCGCTGGGTGTTAAATCCGCACACTTACATTCATCACCTTGCGAATGTAACCAAGTCTATGTCAGGAGAAAGACGTCAATATCCTGGTCGTTGATAACATTTACAATTTCTGTGCGCTTTTCCGGTGATCCTACTGACTGAGCGTTGAATAATGCAATACGTAGTGGTATCCCTGGGACAGTTGAATAATGCAATACGTAGTGGTATCCCTGGGACAGTTGACACAACGGTTGACGATTTAAGAGGAATTTGAACCAGGTTATTAAAATTAACGACAGAATTTTTAAGTTGTTTATCCGTTACGGGCGAAAGGGAGATAACTGGAATCCTTCTTCCTGTTCTACGCACGTTTCTTTTTTCGCTTCCGTTTACATTTAAGAAATGATGAATTAATTCCCAGTTCGTTCAGTCTTGAGCACAATGTAGTATCTAGAATCAATGTGTGGTCATTTAATCCAATTAATGAGGATTCATCGTAGTTTAAGCGGTTACGTGACGGCGGTTTATTCAAAAACAAATTACGTCTTAACTGTGAGACAAAAAAACTGAGAAAAAAAAATCTGGAACAAACGTAAAGAAGAACTCGTACTGAATAAAAACATAAACTGTGTTTAATGTTATTTTGTCTTGGTGCAGCATACATCGAATTATTCTTAAATATTAAACTCTTAAGAGGTAGCATTTCTGATAAATTAAAGATAGACTGATATATCAATGGACGGACGAACAGACAAGGATGAATAAATAACCTGATGGATATTAAACAGACTTGCAAAGAGACAAACATGGATGAATGGATGGATGGACGGACGGACGGACGGACGGATGGATGGGGATGGATGGATGGATAGATAGATCGATAAATGCATAGATAGATAATAGAGATAGATAAAAGAGTAGCTTCTTTCCAAAGGACAAGGATGCAACTCACCCAATTGCGTAAACTTTCCTCACATTCAGGCTTTACGTACCTTGCCCATGAAAGTATTGTAATATTCTGAGCTTTGGATTTGCAGAAGTCATCATTTGCGCCATTAAACGGCGGAGAAAGAGTTATACTACATGACACGTGCATTCATACCCTATCACACCAGCGAAAACCACATTACTTTAATTTCATAACATAATTAGCACTTTTATGTACTGACAGTGAAGTGTAGATTTGGTAATACAAAAGTCCAATTTTCTATTGGCTAGTTAAACATTTCAGAATATTTTTAAAATTTTAAAATATTGATCTACGTCTCTTTGATATGTAGTTCTGGTGCAATTAAAATCCTGAACTGGTGTGAAATTTGTGTTATGCTTTAAACTCACCAGTTGTAATTATTTTGGTCTAAACTGCCTTTCAGTCTCTACTCTTTTCTATTTCTCGCTATACTTATATTTCCAATTCTTTTTGTTTGCATTTTTATGTTTTTCTCTTCACCTTTGTTTTTCTCAACTTCTTTCAGCAAATTTTCCATGTCAGTTTTTGTTTTGCATTTTTTCCTCTTTTCTTTCTTCTTTTGTTGTTTCTGTAATTCCATCTTTTTTATAAAAAAAAAATGAAACGATCTTATTTCTATATGGTTTTCCAATTTCGATTTCTTTAATTCCATTGAACAGCCAGATGGTGACATGCTAATCGAACCCAAAGCACATGTATACAAGGATGTCTTTCCCGCGAAATATTATTGGAGCAAAATATTGATTGCTAGTTTAGCTCCATTAAGATCATATTGTCCGGCTAGCTCCATCGCTACATTTTATTTTTAAGACTTATGGTCTTACAGTAAGTATGAGAAAAGAGCGAATGCCAAGAAATTTAGTAAAATTTAACAAATCATTTGTTTCCATTGAAGATAAAGTCAAACGTATTGTAAACTAAATCTCCAAAAGTTATATCACAAATCCTCTATGACGTTCTATCGAAAATCCAAACGTATGGAGTTCCTATTTAGTTTCTAAGTTTCTCTCAATGATTTCCTGTCTTGAATAAACTGGTGTTCCATTATCCCTAAATAGTATTGATGTTATAACAGTCTTAATATCTCACAATGTCTCCGAATGAAAGCACGATAATGCAAAACTAGTGACTTAATCCGAAAGTACTATTGAGCTCTTTGTAATTCCAGTGAATGATTTAAGTATATCAATCCTCTCAAACCATGAATACAACTGAAATACAATATAGGAATGAGTAACTGTAATACAAATAACGTAAATAGTGACAATTAGAGGATTAGGATGAAATCGACCTCTGTGCAACATGTATGCACACGATGTGCACAACTTAGTCTACCTACTGAATTGTGTTATTCTCTAAGATTGAGTATGATTATGGATGCCATTTTGGTATACATCGTCAGTTTCCATTTACTGAGAAGTTTGTATTAAATTACTGTCATCAATCTCGGGGGGGGGGGGGGGGGGAAACACGTTTGCTGATAAAGGCAAATGAGTCGGAGCCTTTTAATTGCTATGCAGTTCTCCTATATGCATAGCCTATTATCTCGCTGTACGAGCGCCTTGCAATTCTCTAGTATGAATAGCATCTCGATGTATCAGCGCTATGCGGGTCTGCATTATGTATAGCATATCGATGTATTAGCGCTATGCGGGTCTGCATTATGAATAGCATCTCAATTTATTAGCGCTATGCAATTCTGCATTATGTATATCATCTCGATGTATTAGCGCTATGCAATTCTCTATTATGAATAGCATCTTGATGTATTAGCGCTTTGCAATTCTCTATTATGAATAGCATCTCGATGTATTAGCGCTATGCAATTCTCTATTATGAATAGCATCTCGATGTATTAGCGCTATGCAATTCTGCATTATGTATAGTATCTCAATGTATTAGCGCTACGCAATTCTCTATTACGAATAGCATCTCGATGTATTAGCGCTATGCAATTCTCTATTATGAATAGGATCTCGATGTATTAGCGCTATCCAATTCTCTAGTATGAATAATATCTCAATATATTAGCGCTATGAGGGTATGCATTATGTATAGCATCTTAATGTATTAGCGCTATGCAATTTTCTATTATGAATAGCATCTCGATGTATTAGCGCTATGCAATTCTCTATTATGAATAGAATCTCGATATATTAAGGCTATGCGGGTCTGCATTATGTATAACATCTCAATGTATTAGCGCTATGCAATTCTCTATTATGAATAGCATCTCGATGTATTAACGCTATGCAATTCTCTATTATGAATAGGATCTCGATGTATTAGCGCTATGCAATTCTCTAGTATGAATAGCATCTCGATGTATTAGCGCTATGCGGGTTTGCATTATGTATAGCATCTCGATGTATTAGCGCTATGCGGGTCTGCATTATGTATAGTATGCAATCTCTATATAAAATATTGAAGCAGGTTTTCACTTGATGCGATCTGTATCACTTTATTAATCAACAGCAAACGATACTAAATAAAATACTAGTGAATACTTGTGTCAGGACAACTACTCTTCTTCTAAATAGGAAAGATGGATGCATTTCATTTATATACGCATTTCTATTTTTAAAAAGGTTTGAACCCTTTACTACTTACTCAGAATTAAAGATTCACCAGCAAAACAGAGCTTTACTAATACCTACTGACTTTCGACATGTAAGTAATGGGTAATGCTGTCACATTCCACTAGTACTAGAATAAGGACATTTTTACAAAGTAGGCAAAATGCTATAGGGAATGTATGAAACAAGTAAGCATTAATGAATGTTTACAACACTACATACCTCATGAAAAAGAGAAATGAAATATGTGTTCTCTCTCTCTCTCTCTCTCTCTCTCTCTCTCTCTCTCTCTCTCTCTCTCTCTCTCTCTTATACATTTCAATTAATTATTTGTTTGTTAGTTTTTTAATTTTGATAATTCTACTACATATTATTGTAATGTAACTTTGTTGATATTTTCCAGAAATTCAGTTCTGTTCGACCTGACTATTATAAAAAACAAATACGGTCTATAGGTTCTGACCTTGATTCAGAAACAGCAGTAATTCTTATAAACAACGTTTTAATTTTTTTTTCATTATTTACTGGAGTAAGAACCATTGAATTTAGCTCCCATACTGGGAAAAGTGATATCAGGCGTGGAAAAAGCTTATGTTATGCTGGAGAGATGACCATATGAATCTCAAGGGGATTCGAACTCAATTTAATTTAGGACTTCTTTCTCCAACTTCTATTTGTTAGTTCTTGGATTATCTATGAATTTGATTCGTAAAACCGTACGGTATTTTTATCTCATGTTTCATTTAACTATATAGAGAAATAAATTATTTGTTAAAAGTTTACAAAGCTTGTTGTCAATCAATCAATCAATTAGTCTGTCTCTGCCTCTGTCTGTCTCTGTCTGTCTAT
The DNA here is from genome assembly GCA_030141615.1 of Unio pictorum. NCBI lineage: Eukaryota > Metazoa > Mollusca > Bivalvia > Unionida > Unionidae > Unio > Unio pictorum. The sequence goes on along the minus strand of JARLTB010000184.1, from coordinate 10,145,904 downwards.
CTGTCTCTCTCTCTCTCTCTCTCTCTCATCTTCGTTTAGGTGCACCGAATTCAACATGAACAAGGAGCAGAATACCCTATATCTTAGTAGAACGTGTGAATATGACAACTATAACATCGATCATGCCGGTTATATCGCCTCTGACCTCATTAAATTGAGTCGTAATCTGCTGGAATATCATAACCCAGATATTTACAGATTACTATTATTAAAGATACTACGGACAATTTCAAGGAGAAGAAGAAGGGATGTACATAGCCCGAAGGAAAAAGCCATTTTTTAAAAAATAATATAGGTTCTACTAAAACGAAAACAAAAAATCAATTAATTTAAAGATTTACCATTAATTTAAAGTTGCAAATTTTGAAGTAATAATGTTAATGCATTCCTTGTTTGAAATTCGAAATCCTAAAACTATTTCCACAGTTGTAACACAATTTCGAAAATGAAATTAAACAAATGCCACAAAATAGTATTATCATTTGCCAACGTAAGAAAGCTATGGTACACTAACTTTCTACAGTGACTGAATTTTAGCTCATTGAAGTGAATGTACTATTAGGAAACTACTGGAGAATATCGAAGACAAAAGGTATTATACGCCCTTTCATGGTGGGGGTGGGGGGTGGATTCGGTAAAAATACCAGGCAAATGGGATGTTGGCCGATTTCGCTCCTATAGCTTTCAAAAGCTTGAAGATAATTCCTTGCCTGATCTGAACGATATGCTATCGGCTCCCAGTTTTAGAACGAGGAACCATCTGACACTTTTTCTTTTTAATTTCCAATTATATGATGCATTTGTTCTTTGTTAAGAGTACAGTTGTAAAATAATTTGTAGAGTTTAACGCTATTTGTCATCACAATATAGGCAGTATACGGTGGAGGACGAACCAGGGAAAACCCCAGAAAGAACCACCGACCCATGATTAGCTACCGGCATGCTTTATCATATATCTATACTAGCCGAAACCGAGATTCGAACTCACGCAGACAGAGATGAGATGGCAGTGATCCGTAACTTGGCCAATCGGGGCCCTTCTGACATTGTATAGAACGTGCGATATCTAGATGGCTCACACGTTAACAGGAGATGTTAATTAAGTTAGAAGAGACATAACTAATCACCGGACACAATCATGATATAAATGGCGACTATGATCCTTACAAATAATTGAAAATTGGATAGAATCCAAGATGACATATATACCAAACGCAACCAGTTCAACTGCCTCTCTATCTGCATCCGATTGTAATTTTTCAAATATGTTTTGTTTCTTCTGTTTTGATGGGAAACAATACTTTATAGCTAATATTAAATCCGATACAGTGCGCCATTCACCTCAGAGATTTCTTTACAAGTTGGATCACTTATTGTCACAATAATTGTCATGAATGCACAGCTAGAATGAAGTAGCTTAATGATTGATACACCAACGGATGCAGGGACATAGGTAGATACAATTTATTCAATGTACGTTGAGGATGGCAGTATGTATGACTGGATGGGTGAATGCAGACAAAGAGGCAAATATAAAAACAGAAGAAGATAGATAAAATTGAAGTTTCTTTAAGCCGGAGACATTCGAGACTCATCCTTCCCCTTCGATTCCCATCATGTTCAGGCGAAGCTTACAATCTCCTGAACTCTTCACTAGGAAGTGATGCTAAATTCTGAGATTTTGGGTAGCATATTTAAGCCACCCAAATCCATATTCGAAATATTTGAATGTGAATCATAAACAATGGAAGAAATGTGGCGCTATTTTATTCATGCATACAACCAGGATCTCACCAGTGATACCACATTTCCCATGTTTCCTTACTAATGTAATAACACGGAATCGTACACATCCTTCTTAATACTACTAATTCATTGCATTTAATATATTCTGCCCAAGCTCAATATCTTTGTCTGTTGGGACAATGGACAGAATTTCTGGAGGTTTTTAGATGTGTACGAATCTCATTAATATAATGTCTAGGTTTGAAGTCTCTTAATGTATTTTTTAATTACATTACAATGTAATCGTGTGGACAGTCATGGACGAAAGAAAATAATTATGCACTCATTTTGTACTATGAACTGATCATGTGATTGCAATGAGTCTCTTAGCCTCTTTGCATACCCAAGGTCGAATCCGTGATAGATTCTGTCTCTCTTATTCTATATTTAAATGAATTCCTTATGGTTTTATGGTGTTATCGATCACATTGATTCCATTCATAAGAACAATTCTTTATCGAATCTACAAGCTGTTACACAAAGTGAGAATTTAAAACGAGGAAAGACTGGCAAACATTCAAAAAATGCAAGACCCATTAAATCATTTAATACAACAACTAACGAACAAATAGTATTCCAATATATGAATGAAGCCAGTAGATATTTTGATATTTGTATAGCCTCAGTACGATATGTTGCAGAGGGAATTTATCGATCTGCGATTTCCCAAAAGAGTGGACAAAGAATTAAATTCGTTTATGTCTGAATTCCATTTTGTATTATTACATATAACATCAAGGGGAAATAACTCGTGCGGGTATGTGTACGGCTTATGAAAGAGTTACCCTCAATGGGTTGTTTCACCTGATTCCGATATGGGACTTTTCTGATTGGCTGATTTTAGTTGTCATGATTCTCGGTGGAGATATAATCAATTATCTGTTTTGTAAGAAAACGAATAAAACACGTATATACAACCTTGTTTAACCACATTTTAAATGGAATTCTAAGAAAGATGGAGTGAAACTCCTCTTTCTGATTCATAAGCTTTGTTACAATGTTTAAGCTGAGGTATTATTAATGATAATGTGTTTGGACCACCTATAGTAACTTGATCTATCTTCACTGTTATTTATGTTCCGCATTTACTTACAAGATTTTATTGTAATTTTAGCAACAGGGAGGGTGGGCCTACCTCATAACAGTGGCGTCTATTTGCTAAACTAAGGCATCTTACAAAAATAGTTTAAGCCTTTTAATAACATCGACTAAATCAAAATCTGACATCGGCTTTATTAAATCGTCCCCGGAAATCTCAGGCCGCTTCCATACGTGAAAGGACTCCAGGAAGTCTTAGACCCTTTACTCTTTTTAAATCCTTTTCAGTTTGTTAATTTTACCTCGAGTAAGAGTAACATTTACATGATGATATGATATACACAATATTACAATTGATATAATTGTGTTACATTATTTCTACTGGTGCATCAATGACTCACATTCGTTCACCAGCACCTTCAAGTAACATCGATTTATTACTGAGTATAACAGCAATTGCTCTGTAATTAGGGATAAGCGGTCTGGAGCATCCTGAAAAGTTACACAAGCTTGGAAGTGCATATCAACGACAGTATGTCGTGTTAAATCAAGATGTTCCATCGAAAACTAATAAATCGGATACATTTTTGTATAATCTAATTGTGAAATTTATAGACCAGTATATGATCACTTCCCATAAATATCATCAAACGATGATATGCACGTGCTATTTGGTTTAATCTAAAATTAAGTAAAATATCCTCAGCTGGCTCTTATTTGCCGTTTATTCTTAATGAGGCTTCAGAAACACCGAGATTTTCAAATATCATATCCGCTCTTGAGATTTTAATGGTGCTTGATCTTGTAGCGCAATAAATATATGTCATGGCGCAGAAACACCCTGTTTTGATGCTAAATGCCAAGCAAATATACCGTTAATATTACTATGAATAATATATGTTGTTGTTGCTAGCCATGATAGTAATGCTTTATCACCTGTATCCATAAATGACAATAATAATTTATCCTCCTCATTCATTGTTGGAGTAATTACTGGCATCCACATTAAGAGTTTTGATAATACTACGTTACTAGAATCAGCAACACCAGCACTTCGCCAGATCGCATCATTATCATCACCTATTCTTTCAAGCACTACTGTATGTTTAGCTCCAAAGATAGCCTTTCTAACATTTCTATAAAAACCGAAAATGTGAGACAGTGGAATTGTACATGAACATCTACGTTCTATTAGCAACATTGATACAGGTGTTGCAAATCCTAAGTTGTAAGTAACACTAACACCTTTTATAATGTCAAAAGCACCAGTTGGTCTATTTCCATGCTCAAGATTCACCGGTTGTTGATCAGCAGTATTTTGTGGTGTCTTTAATTTAACATTCTGAACATGATCATCATTATCAGTAATTTCCTAAGCAAACATCTTTGAGGGATCGACTGATCCTGTATAATCATCAGAATATCTCGCTACAACTAGTATTACTTTAGCAACGTCAACATCCCTCTGAATAGATTCAATTTCTCTTTCATCAATCATATACGTAACGCCATTAAACAGCGCCATAAACCCATTTTGAACAAACCAACTCGCCACTTCTCTAAGCATGTATTAGCTTCAACATTTGTTACAAGTTCTCCTTCTACTTCAAAAAATGAATCAACGGGTAAAAAATATATACTTATATCCTGAACTTGAAGTTTAATTTTTACTCGTTGATTTGGATGTATTGTATCACAAGAATAAAAAAGAAAATAACGTACAGATTCAATTTTGAGAACCGGTGCGTCCATATCAAATGCTGCGTCAGGTATACGTTTACAAATTTATTATATATTTCTCGATCTAAATCGTGTTCTCGCTGATCTTGTCAATCCACGTCTTGCTATTAAATGTGCAGTACTATTTCCTTGTACTTCATCAGATCCTTGTATCATCAAGGCTGCCGGATTTTTGTATCTGCGGCTTGGTTTATTTTTACTGACCTTTGAGGGCATAATTTCAGCAGATGGTAATTGTGCTGGCGGTGGTTTACATCGTAGTAAACGTGCTCGTCTCTCCTTGGCTGCAGTACACGCCTTACTAGCAACGTTACCAATAACACCAGGAGCTTTTTCACCAATAACTGTAATAGCCTTCATCGAAAATTGTTTTGCAATTGGAACTATTTTGGGAACCATTCTTGCAAATAACCCTTGAATATCATTACCAAGACCGTCAACATAAGTTGCTTTATAGATTGGTAAACGCGAATTTGTTATTCGGACCATTACAGGTCCACGGTGGCGTTGATGTAAGATCATTTTATTTGTTATCGTTATATCTAATCAGACAATTGGTCACTATGATAACCATCAACGAGATCGTCGATAAATTCCAGGTATATGCTAATTTCCTTGATACCACCTTGAAAGAATCGTCGACAAATATCAGCGGCTTATTTAAATATTTCGGGAGAATTATTTCGAGCCCGCGCTCCTCTTATGAGAACTTTTAATCATGCAATGTCGGAAAGAATATTATTATGGCAGGCAATAAGACCATTTTCTTCTGATGTAATCAGCGAATAAATACCACTTTCAGCTGCTCCTTCTTCCTCGCTTGTTTTTCTTTCTTCTTTATATAGGCTGAAGCGTGCCTTCTTCTTCTTTTTTAAGTTGTTTTTCAAACTTCTGACAACAATCTTTGTGGTGCTAAAAAAGAATGTTGTTGTTCTTTTTGTAGCTGCTAATAAAAAGGTTTCTACTAGGAGGTTTGTAGTTCTTATTGTTGAAGATGTTCTAAGTAAAATCTATTTCCGTCGTTAATATGCTTAATGTATACTTCATCATCATTTCTAGCCTGTTTTGTTTTGTTATTAAACAGACGATATAGCCATTTAAAATAACTATCAGAATGTATGTTAGGTTTAAAAGTTTTAGATTTTTATTTTTTAAAACTATTATATGCAAAATGAGAAAAATCCTTTTCTTTAACTCCATACATTCCTCAATATGCTTTCTCTAAATGTTTTTTGATCGGATCAACATTTTCCTTTCTCATTTTAGGTGTAGGTGCAAGTTCTTCTTTCACGTCAGTGATTTCAGTATGAACTTTACCTATACCTTCGAGTATTTCTTAAAGGAGTTTGAGCTGCAGCTATATCAGTTAGACGTTCTCGTAAAAATCATATTGTTTATTTAGTTCTAGCAGCTATTTTTGCAGTCTGTTCAGCAGTTGGTTTCGATACGGGGAGAAAATCCTCCTGAATGGCAGTTGTAACTGTTTAAAAAGCTTTTGTAACGGGTTTGATGAATTGTTATGTGCCTTCTGCAAAATCAGCTTGAGATTCTTGTCGTTCTTGTAATTTTTTCCTGACAGACTTACAGACATGTATAAATGTCTTAATCGCTGCTAGTCTTTCTCATGTCCATCTAGTTGCTAACCCTTTGCCAACCGTTATTGATATATGATATGATCTAATTCTTAGCAGCAGATATGGTGTAACCTCAAATACGTACCCATGGGGAAAACACACAAGCATAATTAAAATAAACGCACAAATGACTGTTAAAGAAACATAACTAACCGCCAAGAGTGACTCTTGGAGAGAAACTCTCGGTTGGTTAGAAGCTTCGGTTTGCGTTATTGACGTTATTATTTTTTCGTTTATGTACGAAGTATTAGTTTATTAAATACTTGCTTCGTCTGGCTTATTAAAATAAAGTGTACCATATCATACGATTCAAATTTTGTTGTTCAGTCGTCACTGCCAGTTTCATTTCAGTTTACAAATTTAGTAAGCGCTGGCATGTTTGTTGTAGCGACGATGCTTAGATGAGTGCCAGAAAAAGGCACTAAAATATACGGGTATTCAGGCAACAAATTCCTTAACAAGCAAACCAACTGCTTATTAACTTAATAAGCAGACTGTGTTTTATCCATTTAAGCAACAAAACTATTTCTTGACAATTCGACTGTGATAATTTATTTCATATTAATTATCTTATGTGTAAGTTAATATTTTCTTAAAATGGCTAGAACCAAATTATAATATAGTCCTTGTGCAGAAATGGACATTCACAAGCGAAACAGAGTTCTTAGAATAAATATTGATTTCATTATAAAATGTAATCTGTCTATATGAGCAAATGGTGTATTGATAGGTTTCCTGCCGCGAAACGAACAGATCCTTACGAAAAAGAAATATAATACGCTAAACATGAAAGGCTACAAATATATATATATATATATATATATATATATATATATATATATATATATATATATATATATATATATATATATATATATACCTTAATGATTGCTTAGATAAGAATAAACTTACTGAAAAAGACATTTAATACAAATTATGCTAAAGATGCACTTAGACGTTTAACTCTCTCTCTCTCTCTCTCTCTCTCTCTCTCTCTCTCTCTCTCTCTCTCTCTCTCTCTCTGTTCGCATAGTGTATAATAATATATGTGCCTTTATACACTTATTTGATATTAAGCCGGTTAGATTACCCCTTATCTGGATGGAATGTGTCGAGATGACATCTATGCCATTCATCATACGGCTATACTGACAGGTATTAAGTCAAAACCCAAATATTTATCGTTCATTATGGTCCAAGTCAACAAAATGTACAAGTTACTACGGACAAGACCACCCAGAAGCAGACGAGATGTACGAGCAGGTAGAAGGAGGTCATTAAAGGATCATCATGCCGCTTAGAAGATATTTCTTGAGTGCTGAGTCAAAAATCCAAACATTTACTTTACTGATTGTTATTGCCAAAGTAATCAAATTTTATTATGGACAAACCTACCCAGTCGCAGGAGGGATGTACGAACAGGTAGAGGGGTGTTATTTGAGGGGATCATGAGGTCAAAGCAGACCTGAGTTATACAGGATTCCATTAACGGAAATATTGGCTTATTTGCGTAATCAAATGAAGTTTTGATAATAATTAAGTGTTCTATGTGTACTGGTGTAATTGCTCATTAAAATTAGGTAAATATGTATAAAATAGCATTGGCTGCTTGTGGGTTTTAAAGATATAAGCTGAATTTCTTGAAACTCCGACGAGTCGATTTCATCTAATTCAAACATATATGGAGAATTATTGAAGTAGTTTTAGTCTGAACATTTTTTTAAGTTATATCGTGATTTAAAAGTTAGAAAAGATTAATCATAATAGAGTTATTTATATGGTTTTTTTTCACAAACGTTTCAAATATCAAATTAAACTATACAATCATTGCAACAAAATTATGTAGATGCCAATGAAAGTAATCTCGAATATATGTACTTTTAACTCTGCCTCTATTGGTGCTCATTGTACCCTATAGAATGCCACAAAATCATGTTAGTCGAAGAAAAAGGTGAACATTCAACTATTTTACCTACTGAAGTTCCATATCCCTGGTTTATTTTAGGGTTTTTATGGCATATATGAAGGAATATTTCGCATAAACATCAGACCGAAATATGAGTGCTACACTGCCTACTATATCAGAACGATATTCCACCAAACACAATTGTGCTTTTGGAGAAAGCAGGCAACGAATTGTCTGCTTAAAGTAAATGTCCGACTTTACGATGTATTCATTATTCCTGCAGTTCTGCGATTTTCTTCAACTTACGCTAAATTACTCGGTTGTTAACATGACTTTATCATTAAGTAAAGGTAACATAAGAAACCGGTGTAAACTGTTGCCCTTTGCAGGCCCGCAACTGGGGAGGGGGGGGGACAACCATGGCACTTGTCAGGGGCCCGAGTTAGATAGATAAATTATACGCACATATTTGAAACTCGAAAGGGGCCCGTACACTGTCAGCTGCTTGGGGCCCATAATTTCCTAGGTGCGGGCTTGCCCTTTGACAAGCAGCTTCCACCCCCTAGTAAATACTAGAAGCTAGAATTTAAAAAACCTAGGGCGACGGGTGTCTCTGCCACACCTCTACTCTCCACCTAACAGATTATGACGGTTCACTTAATTTTGTTTTGATTTGATGGAAGCACTATTATATCTTCATATTAAATTCGATCTGGTGTGCCATTAGTCTGTTCAAAGATCTCTTACTGAGCAAACTTTAAGTCAAATTTACAGTTACTAATACTCGCTGCATTGTACATCTAGCTTTGTAAATCTCGCTATAATGATCACCTAGCTAGGTCGTTTAATTTATGTTCGTTCTAGTAGTTGTTGTAGGGTTTAACGCAATTTTTCAGCACAAGATAGGCTATTCATGGCGGCAAGTATTAATGGTGGAGGAAGAATCCTGAAAACCCCAGAAAGAACCACCGACCCACGAGAAGCTACCGGCAAGCTTTCTCACACACCCACATTGGCCGAATCTGAGACTTGAACGCATGCAGACAGAGGTGAGATGGCAGTGATCTCTGACGGAGAGCGCTTTAAACCATTAGGTCACTCTGGGGCCCTTTGTTCTACTTGTCTAGAGGCCACAGCTATAAAAGGTGAAATAATTACATATATTGATTTACGGAAGGATAAAGGCGGATAAATGAAAAAAATTGATAGATTATACAATGACGATGGATGGATGGATGGATGAGTGGATGCATGGATGGATGGGTGGGTGGGTGGATGGATGGATAGGTGACTTGTAGTGTTCAAGTGCACATGCATAGATAATGCCGAGGCTCATCCATACTATTAACCTCCCGTCAAGTTCATGTTCAGTTTACACTCTTTTGACCTTGCCCTCGGAAGTATGTCATGAACCGCTGTCCTCAACGTTGACCTGTATGCCGTATTTATCTGCACACAATACGACCGAATGAGAGTGTTAGCGGTCAACATGATATGGCCGTGTCTGTGCGTAAATGAATGATTAATGCAAGTTTTATATGCATGGGCAAGTCAGTTTATAACAATAATGTGTCACATACTTACTCTACCCAACTAGTACTTGACAGTTCTTATATCACTGGAAAATTAAATAAACTTTGCAATTTCAGGTATTTTATGTATCATGTTATTTTAGCTGAGATAGAGACATTTGGATTAATGCATGAACTATTATTGGGGAATGAAAATGGATAAAAGATGCACGTGTGATTAGTGTTTTTTTTATAACTAATCTAGCGGATACCAGTTATATGTTTCTAGTTATCCACAACAGTTATCAAGACCTATACAATATCGTTATTGAAGATCATGTAAGTTTATTGTGATAAATCCGTGTGGAATAGCTATCACACGTGAAGAGAAAGTTTTTGACCTTAATCATATCCATGTTCCCGTTGCACCAAGTCTGATGAATATTTCGTAGAGTATGTGTATCAACCCCGTTAAACACAGCAAAAGTATTACAGTTATCTCTGATCACTTCCGGAATTTGAGTATTTCTCTGAGTTCCATAAATTATATCGGTATTGTTATGCCTACTTCGGGAAAATATTCTTGACGTCGTCGTATACTTCTAAATTAGTAATAAATCAATTAAGTTTATCAATGGACGCTGCTTCCCCAATGCTGGTTATAAATTCAATATTATCGTCGCCGTTTTTCATTTCGCAATTTTGCATTTTCATTAAATTCTTTAAGTACTTCGTAGCATCGCTGATCATCAACTGACGAAGTTTCTAGGCACAACGTATCCCACTTAAGCCATATGAATATCAGGTTAAGCAATACTTGCGTTTTACCACTTCCAGATAGTATAATATAATATAATTCGATAGCGCTGGATCATTTTTGGCTTGTTCTTGTTTTCGTATCGCTAAAAGAATTAATTGTATCCATATTACAAATATATGAATCTCTTCTAAGACTGAAATTGTAGTGTAAAATCTGCAACCAATCATTTATCGACGGTTAGAGGAAAAAAATTGAAAAATAATATATGGTGGAAAACGGGCAATATGTGGCACAATTTGGATTTTCATTTTTATCTACAGTTCAATATAAACATGGTGGTGATATTTATACATTAAGGTCAAAATTTCAAAGAACTCCGAGCGGGAAATACCCAGGTTAGGACGACAGGCCATATGGGAAATTTATCTACCGTCCCCTAAACTAATGCGATGAAATTACCGATTATTTTTCTGCCGAGATCTTTTGCAATTACATTTTTATAATCGGTTGTATCAGATGTTTCATCATCAGAATATCTATTATGTTGTGGTAACCAAACTTTGGTCTGCTTCCCATATGATTTAATTGCTTCACTTATTGTCAGAAATATCAGTATTTTACAATCAATCATATATCATAATATTACTGTTGGTGCCCACATTTCTTTTGAAAAATGTTTGCCAAACCTAGTTTAACAAATTGGATGAAGACCTTTAGCAAACTAGAATGACTCGAGACGTGCGAATCCAGCTAGATCAAAATCAAGTGGTGGTCCATTTATCGATAATCTGGTCATTTTGTGTGTCGGATGATCAAATCTTTAAAAATATACAGAACACTACCCGTAACCAAGAAATCTTTCCGGATAACACGCGACCTTATCAACCGAGATACCATCTCTATAATAGTATTTAGTATTTCACAATCCACCATGTCCGTATTGGACATAACTCAATTTTATATCATTAATAAAATCAAACCGAGTTGGTTTCCAAGAATTTTTCTCTCTTGCAAAATGAGCCGCAACTGACGAAACTGTGAAACAGTTGCTCAGCAGCTCGTCAGTATTATCAGTCGAAAATTTATGCACAAGATTTTTCATTTCTTCATGAAGAGATTCTTTACAATATATTTCGCCGTTAGGTCTTATAAATTGATCATATTTTTCATCATCGGAACTCTGAAATAACCATACTGACACAGTATCATTTTTACTTATTTCTGGAATAAAATCAAACAGGTTTCTTCCAGAGTCTTTCTCTAGGTAAAATCTTACAGTTCGATCTCGTGGAAATACTGTTACTGTGCTAGTCCACGCGAGCACATTATATTCAAAATTTTCAATCGAAGCTTCTTTTGGTTTATATTTTGGTTCTTACAAAATCTCTCCGGTTATCGTTTTTACTGTTATTGGGAATTTTAGTTTTCTTCCTAACTAAGCGACATCTTTGATAGACGCACTGGTGTCTTTAACTATTTCTCCCTACTCGTGTATTACCTTACGTCTTTTATTCTTTAGACCGTTTCCACGAGTCGAAACAGTAAATTGTTCTGCTACTGGTTTGGCTACACAATTTAGTCTTGAAAATTTCATCGGTTTCATGTTATCAATTCTTGGTTTCTCATTTATCGAATAAATTCCATAAATAACGATTTGTCAATACCATTTAACATTCCCAGTTTGAAATTTGTACTCAGTATGTTAATTCTTTCGTTATGAAGAATGGGATCAATTTTGTCACAGACAATCCAATTGTCTGTTTCTTCTAGTACAACAAATTTTAATTTAAAAATATATGTTTGATTTTCTAGATAATTATTGATTATTGATTTGTCGTTCATCATAGCACCGACACCATCGGTGATTTTAAATGTTGATTATTTGTGTGATACGCCATCTTTGCTAAATTATTTCTTGGCGTCATGAATTTTATTAATCAAACTTTTATTTTTCGGATGAACCAGAGATTTTACTGGTAAGTAAGGAGATATTCTATCAAGTATATTTTGTAGATGGTTCGATCTCAGATAATTTCTCAATTCGTTCATATTGTAATCAAGACAAATATTTAAATTGAAATATTACATATACAATGTCTCAAGCAATGGATAAATGCAAGTGGCTGATTATAGGCTCCTTGACTCCTTGTAATTAAACCTGCGTAAATCAATTATGCGGTCATCATTTGCAAAGCGTTCGTAATGGAAGTTTAGAATCAAAACTGAGTTTGAAAAAGCAGTGTTGGAGTTAAAGGATAAACACAGCTGTGTCCGCAATGTGGTGGTAAAACAATATGGATAGTAAGAGAAAACAATAATGACGGGGACAGGGTTATAAAAAGTGTAGGAGATTATCCAACTAGATTCTCAAAGTAATGATTTAGACAAATTACTATTTAAACAAATGATATTATGATATAAATGGTTCAAGAATGTGTAAAGCATCCTATAATAACGAATTATGAAATAAATTGTTATGGTGTCATCAGGCACACTCGACTAAAAAGATATTTTTGTCGGCGATGTAAATAGTCGAGGTTATCTAAGATTTACTGTAGGGAAGAAGATTTTAAAAAAAAAACATTTTTGTAATAAATTTATTTTCAAATGTTTCAACGGATTAATCGAGAAGGGTGTTGTGATCGACCATATTGACTCAAATACAAAAAATAATCATTTAAGTCATTTACAAGCTGTCATACAAAGTCAAAATTGTAGATTCGGAAATAATGTCTGTAATGAAAAAAGCGCTACATCAGTTGAATCCACAAATTCAGAGACTGGCGAAGAAATAATATTTCAATAGACATATGCAGCTGGCAAATATTGTGATATTTATTTTGCTTCAATACAAAAGAATATATTAATCTGCTCTTTAAAAGAAATAAAAACAAAAAATCAATTTCCATTATTGTTAGAGATAACTGTCAAGCTAAGCTATATCCGGTAGAGGTATTGCCGTGACATGATCGTCCTTTTTAAGTAATGGGTCTTCAGAATGAAAAAAATAAGTGTTATATCTTGATGTCATGTGTCCCCGTGAAATACACATAATTGTCATGCAAGTGGAGAAAGTGAGGAATATTAATATATATTACAGTATTTTCCGTACATTCTCCATTGGTAATAATATATCACGATGGAACAAATAAATCTACTCTTAAAAAAACTAACTTTCCATTATTATTAGAGATAACTGTCAAGTTAAGCTATCTCCGGTAGAGATATAAAGTAATTATGCCGCTTTATTTACTAAATTATGTATTTATTAAATTTCTTCTTATTTTGTCATTGTTCAGTAATTATACAATTGCCAATGTATTACGCATAATTCCAAGGGAGGTAACTCTCTTCTCCTTGACAAAGATTAATTCAACGGTTATCTACCTTGCTTAAGGTCAATGAAAAAATATGATGAGATGATAATTACGATATAACCATTATTTTACTATTTTTTTTAAATATCTATCATCCACTGTTGAAACTATCGGAATTACTATATATATATATATATATATATATATATATATATATATATATATATATATATATATATATATATATATATATATATATATAAACGGTAGTTTCAACAGTATACAGGTATATTTAACCGCGGCGAAATCTCAAGATAGGACCGTTATTTAGAAAATCTGACACTTTTGCGCACAGTTATCTCCCTTGTTACTTGAATATTTAATATCGAAGGACTGTCAGTATGGGTAGGTGTAATCGTTTATTAAGGATGAATAATACATATTTTTAATAAAATTATTTTTCTTTTATTATATCAGTCCAGTTTTCTCATTCATTTGTATCTTTTTCTGCAATTATATTAAAGAAAAACACAAAAGCGAGCAAATCCACACCATTTTCTGAATTTGTTTTAATTGTGTGATGGTGGATGGAAATTTAATGTGTAATTTACTGGAAGTAGTTCTTTAATATACGATTTGGCTAATTTCGGACTTATTTAAACTGAAATTTATAGTCCTCACCCCCACCCCTCCTTTTCTAAATGAAGTGCTTACCTGAGCTCTGTCTACGTAGGACAATTTTTTTTATCGGTTAACGAACGCGTCCATCGTCTGCGTGTGTCTGATAGTCTGGTGGCCGCGCGTGTATGCATTTCATTTTGCATATGCTTCTCGACCGGTCCAGCGTCGGGTCTGGCAGAATCGCTGTTTTGCGGTTGTTGAAGGTAGTAAAGTTGTCATTGCTTGGCGATAGACCAGTCTTGTGTGGTTACATATTTACTATATCAAGACGACATCATCGTCTGGTTTGTTTTGGCGTTGAAGATGGTTAGAAGTTCAGCTTGGACCCATTAATTACATGAGTTATAAAATTATTTCTACTTTCCTAATTTCCTTTCTAAAGTTGGTCACCTAAGACATTCTTATCTTGTAACTACTTTATTTAACTAATTATTTACTTTAAATAATTTTTTTTTTCTCACTGGAATTTCATCTTTGCTTCTTCATTTCAGTAAGTAATAATTTCACTTTAGTGAAATGAGCTATCTTTCTTTCTCTTCTCTCTGTCGTTCAACTTTTAGAACTTTCTCTCTCTTATTTTCTTAAGATGGCTAGAACCAAATAATCATATAGTCCTTGTCCAGAACTGAATATTCACAAGCGAGACAGAGTTCTTAGAATAAATATTGATTTGATTTTAAAATGTAATCTGTCTATATGGTGTATTGAACGATCTCATGCCACAAAAAGAACAGCTTCTTACGAAACAGAACTATAATACGCTAAACATGAAAGGCTACAAATAAATATACCTTAATGATTGCAAAGATAAGAATAAACCTACTGAAAAAGACATTTAATACTAAAGACCTCTCTCTCTCTCTCTCTCTCTCTCTCTCTCTCTCTCTCTGATGATCTACTTTTCAAATCGTATCGCTCACACTCCTAAATCTACTGGTAGACACAACGTGGTGCAAATTATCTCATATCGTGATGTATGAAGTTGTTATGACATCCAGTTTACCAGTTATTTTGGCTCTGACATCCTCAAAATGATTTCTTGTCAGATGTAATGTGAATAACCCAACTATTTGTTAATCATTATGATGAAAGCCAAGAATGTACATGTTACTACGCACAGGACAACTCAGGAGCAGGAGGGATGTACCAGCACGTTGAGGGGTGTCATTTGAGGCGATCGTGAGTACTAGGTCAATGTAGAGCCGAGGGATACAAGGTTCCATTACCCGAAATACTGGCTTATCTGCATGGTGAAGAATTTCTCAGTCCGTATGTTTCCTTGGCTTATATATTTGTCTCTATTTTTCAAACACTAATACCGTACGCACTTCGCAATCAAGAGATTCTGCCAGAAATACCCATTTCCGACACTATTCTACTCAGTCTTTTCTTTTGGTTCATTGTTTGTTTGTATGGTTTTATTCTATCTGAAATTCTTAGGATACCTGTCGTCAACAATGTTAGGAAAGCTAAAAGGCATCAACCCCCAAACCTTTGATCGAAAAAGAACGCGTGACATGTTATTAAGATTTTAATTAAAGCCAGGCTACGAAACATCAAAATAATAAGGACATCCCTATTCTACAAGCTCAACATTTTGGGAAAATCGTTGAGCAACATCCAACACAATGTTATGAAAAGTCGTAAGCAGCCAACCATCAATATTCTAAAATAAATTCTTAGCACATGAATCCTTAAATGGTAATAGAGATATATTATGTGATCTAACAAAAATGTGTCTGTTGACATACAAAATAGTCGCCTATGGCATTCTTCAACCTTAATTTGGGACGTCGTTTCAATTTTTTCAGGAAGGAGGGGAAAACATGAAGGGCGTGTTAATGTTCGTATATAGGCTACAGCAAGTTTACAGCATATGCAAATTGGGGAAGGGGGCAAATGCCAATTCCACCCTCCCCCCCCCCCCCCGACGTCTCTGACTTTAATCCCTATTGTGGAGTTTCTATGCATATAATTCATATCCTACTGTAATTCATACCTGATAGTCATTAACTACAATATTTGACAAGACGTGGACTCTTAAACATTAATGTTAAATTATAATATAATCTGTTAAAGTACACGAGACACTAGATTACATCTACATCCACGCACTGTGGAATATTATTTTATTTAAAGTATTTCAAATCAGTAATCTCAAACTGTCACTCATATAAGTGAATCATACTGATAAGAAGTTTCACTCTCAACATTAGGGCATTATTACTCAATTTTTAAAAAACGTAATATAACAATTTTATATATTGACATATTTGATGATAGATGTTATGATTGCACGAAGTTCTAAACACACGTTTAATATGAAAATATGGTAATGAGAAGTAATCAATAGTAAGTGCCGTAATTATCTTAAGAGTTTATTATTGTGCCACGTAAAGATTCGTCATATTTTAATGACAGCGTGCAATGATTAATCAATTTACCTTCTGACAGCTGCATATTATGTACATTAATTACAATATATCTTCGAATAACTGTCAGTAATTATAAATGTCCTTAGAATCATTCAATTCAAAGGTTTCACAGTTACGAAGGCATGACAAGCAATGACGTTTATAGGTACTTGGCAGAATGCATTATGACATTATCCCAATGGTCATTAAACTACCATCTATCAAATACGTAGACAATGCCCTTAATGGAGGCTCCGACATTATGTATGCTAGTGCATCTGTATTTGTAAATAAAACAAGAAAATGTATTTATGGTGATATTTGAAATATTTTCTTAATAGTTTCATTATTTAGTTTATAAAATAAGTACTAAAATAGACCCTGTGCAATTCGTACATTTCCTCTCGACCATAAGTCCATTATTCCCTATATTGAATGAAGGATAGAGGAGTACCAATGTTCCTAATAGTTGCATAAATGTTCAGTATCTTTTCATAAAAATTCAGTTGGAATAATAATGTGAGAAAGGAAATGAGATAACAGAAGTAATAACTGTAAGAGTCGTAAAGAATACATGCAGATTGGTCAGAGTAACTGTTATATAAATAGCCAGCAGCATTATATCGTTTTACAAATTCTCAATAGATAAACCACTCGATTACGTACTGTAGATATGCTAAGCATGTTAACGAGGAACGTATGGAAACAAAACTGAAAGAAAGGACTATCCGTTTATATTCTTTTACCGCGATGTTATGTATGTATGTATGTATATATATATATATATATATATATATATATATATATATAGTGGACTTATATTTTGTCCATGAATTTAGTATGTAAACCTGATGTTTACAGACTTAACATCTGTCCAAGATTAAGCTTCAGATTGAATGCTTATAAAGCATTGGAGTTTGAAACATTTAAGACCCAATCATTATTTTAATGAGACTGAGTGTGTGCGTTGGAATGATTCACATCTAGGTCAAGCGAAAATGTGTTCATATATGTATTTTGATAAATATATTATTCTTTTCTGCTTCGGTCAGTGTACGAAAATCAGTTTTGATCTGAGTTTGCAGTTCTGCTCAGATATAATATGATAGGATTATTTATTTCAAATATTCGTTGGAATTACTAAAAAGCTCAATTATTGTTCTATCTAAAAACTAATTTGGCTTTTAAATTTAACAAACAGCTTGTATGTTCTGTAGTTTGGAAATTGGCAGATATGAACAACCGTTTCCAGATAAAAGAGTTCAACATTTATATATTTTCGGATACAATGGAAGGTTGCAACAGAGCTCTGGTTATACAATAATAACGTTTATGAATACAAAAAAAACCCACTTACTACTTCTGGATTCATTGGAATATAGACACCATTTTTATGATTACGTTGCTTCTAATAGGATAGGGTACAACAAAGAAACACACAAGCAAAGGTTTCAATAGGTATTGAGATATTTTAATGGAGATATTTTTCAATGATGTTTTCAATGACAAGTCTATATTTGACATTCAGTTTAGCATTATGAACATAATTGCGCAGGACGGAAACATATAATTTTTACCACAGAACCAGACGTATTAGCAAACATAACATGTATGTTATTTTATTTTATTTATTTATTTATGTTACTTTATTACATAACTTTAAAATCTTACATTGTTCATCTGACATTGGATATCGATGTTCGGTCTGTGATTATTTATCGAGTTCAGAATTTTACCGTATCGTACACCCAGTGTGGAACTACTTTTACAGTTAGAAGTATCCAAGTAGAATATATCGGGATTTATTTATTGCTATATATTTTAAAATATTTCACACTGTCTATGCGCATTTGCAATTTTAAAAAATGGTGTTATACCGTAAATAGCGGCGAGCAGTTTATAAACTATACACAGTATACATCGCCAATACATTTGAGTCAGTTGAAGATAACAATATATTTGTACAGAATGTTTGAAAATGAATTCTGCTGTTGTGCATATGACACCAAACAAGAGAGAGAGAGAGAGAGAGAGAGAGAGAGAGAGAGAGAGAGAGAGAGAGAGAGAGAGAGTATTTTACCACTGACATTATGTTTTGAAAGTTTTAAAATCCAAAGTGAGAAGGTCTCAGGGAGTCATGCCATTGTAAACAGATAATTAGCTTGACTTTGCTAAATGTCATAAAGTTTTGAATTTTGGTCGTAACTAGCTTAAAATGTCTAAAATTCAAAACAACAAAAACTTCTGAACCCGTTCTCGTTCCCATGTACAGCAATTACGACACAGAAAAGAGACATTCTACAATGTAATTTATCTAAACTTTCAAACTTAACCAACTCTATTTGAATGTAGAGTTTCAAACATGTGGTCTGCGAATATAGCTTTCAAATAATATTTTAACAGCAAGTGTAAGAAGAAGAATATATATCTTAATATTACTGAAGAATCGAATCTATTAGTAAAGCTGAGGATAAAACCGACAAACGTTAGCAAAATCGAAGTAGACGTATTATAGAGATCAGCAGCTGTTTTGACTGTGATGCAGACTTAGAAACATTACACTTTGTATTAATTTTGTTGAGAATTTTCCATCACGGAAAGCATGTTTGCTTTTATTTTCAATTCTTGCGACTGTTTAACTAAAATGTAAATAAATTAATTTTCTTTTAAGAAATATTATAATCAATATGAAAAGGTATAGTCCGCATGTTAGAAAGAGACAGAATATCTGTTTTCCTATAAATATATGCTAAAATTACGTTCAAGTCCGTCAATAATTTTCTGGATTCAATGAAAACAAAAATTGATAGTTGTTTTTTTTATACTGACAGTGTTGATATCCCATTAAACGTAAGAAAGTTACCACATCTACGACAATTGTTGAATTCAACACAATGTTGTTTTTAAGAATAGATTTGATTTCACTGGAAGTGAAATTCGCACTAAGAACAATATTAAAAAGGTTGTTTTCATCAAAATCAAGAATTAAGGTGAGGAACTAGATCAACTTGGATACAACGTTTCTAAGTTTAGGTTTTCGAAAAACTGAACTGAATTATTGAACATGTCAACTCCAGTCAATAAAATTGCATTACAAAAGCATTTAATGAAAAAAAATAAAAAAAATAATAAAACTAACAAACAAACAATTACCTAATATCAACTATACATTAAATTAGATATACATAACAGTGTAAAAATACATTTGGACTTTGCTAATTGTCTTTCTAGTTTAAATGGCTTATAATTTTAAAATAATTCCAAACAAATGATTGCTTCACAAACATTGTCATATCTGAATCTGTCACGTTCTGAAGGAGTGTTGTATCCGTACGTGATTTGCGCCTGGCTTTGATGCAGTGTTGTATCCGTACGTGATTTGTGCCTGGCTTTGATGCAGTGTTGTATCCGTACGTGATTTGTGCCTGGCTTTGATGCAGTGTTGTATCCGTACGTGATTTGTGCCTGGCTTTGATGCAGTGTTGTATCCGTACGTGATTTGTGCCTGGCTTTGATGTAGTGTTGTATCCGTACGTGATTTGTGCCTGGGTTTGATGCAGTGTTTTATCCGTACGTGATTTGTGCCTGGCGCTGATGTAGTGTTGTATCCGTACGTGATTTGTGCCTGGGTTGGATGCAGTATTGTATCCGTACGTGATTTGTGCCTGGGTTTGATGCATTGTTGTATCCGTACGTGATTTGTGCCTGGGTTTGATGCAGTATTGTATCCGTACGTGATTTGTGCCTGGGTTTGATGCCTAAGATATTGACTGATTAATATGTTTGATGGCACTAAACCAGATACGGACTAAGGATATTACCATGGCGAGAGATATCTACCAAGTCGTCTGCAAGAAGATAGTGGCAGCTCTTGAGGATTTCGAGAAACCATTTCGATTTGCTCTTGGATGAGGCAGGACTACGGCTCCAAATATGCTGTATTTTTAGAATGATCTGTAAATATTGGGTTTTATTTGGCTCTGTGGAATTCAATGTTATTTTCTGGACATGAAGGCCAGTATTTGGTAGAAGTAGATTTCGTGAAGGAATAACTATCCACGGGATGTTACTAGAGAGCTGTATAACATACACACTTTAGCCTGGCCGAGTTTCTACCTCAATCTGACAGAGGTCATATGTGTGAGTGATCAATAAAGTCAAGCCACTCATACTAATCAGTAACCCGGGACCTGGAATATTAATCTGAAAAAAGACACACACACATACAATACGTTCGGATATCCTCAGACCCTAGGGGTGTCAACTTCCTGTTATCAGATACCGAAACGGAATGGTGGTTCTAGTGAAAGAATATGCCAACATATAATCCATTGTGGCATTTTAAGTTTCTGTCGTTATCTGTGTGCCTGCTCTTTAGAACTTATGTATTTTTCCTTGAGTAATAATTATCAAACTCAGTTTGCTTGACGAATAACAGTTTAACATTCACATTGTATTGCACATAACTATATGGCACTTTGTTTAGTATTTTCATTTTGACCAGAACAAAACAATGGCTCTGTTTTGTACGTCTTAGTCTCCTTGACCAGTTTCGTAATACTCTCAATCTGTGGGAAGCACTCTTTTCTTAGAAATATACTTTTCTGTTTAATACACAATTATGACAACTTCTAAGTCTTATTCTCAATTAATACGATGTTGGTGTGTGGCAGTCTTTGGGGTAGAGACAACAGGGTGAACTGTTCCATTCGATCGACCGGGGAATGAAGTCTAATCAAACTTGTAACAATAAGAACTGAGGTACATAAACCGCATTTTATGTGAACTATAGAGCTCCGTATAAAACAACAGAGTATAGACCATCCTCTATTCTTGTATGGAAATCATGTTTCCATATTAAATTAGTGCTTTGATACGGGAATATCTATATAAATATGCTTGAAATGTAAAAAAAAAACATTCTTAAGAACAACGAAACAAAATTTATGTGGGATTTAAGTACTGGAAACCAGACATAGTATTGTAAAAATGAAGTACCCTATTTAGTAAAGTTCCCATACATTTTGCTGTATGCATGGAAGACAGTCTTACTCTACCTCAGCTAAGGGTGAACGAATTCGATATATAGACCTGTCTTGTCTAATGGATATGCGTAATAAACAGCAAATTTCAAATCTAAATATCTTTGGTTATGAGTCTCGAAGCCTTTACTTGTGAAAGTTCACAACACAACATGTATCTACAGCTCATAGGGATCGATAATGCTTTGATCAAGAGAAAATGAACTAATTATATAGATACATTGGTTATAAAAAAAAATTGTTTGGGATGAAACAAAACAGAAATCTAAGTAGGAAACAAAATACACTACCAGCCCAACTCCATACTTAAACCATCGGTCACATAATGAACTGCATAATGGACAACATGCTGGTATATGATGGACAATAATAATTTATAACTGCATGATACGGTTTGCATTCGTTTACACATATTACAATGATTCAGTGGATCCTAAACAAACAATGTTCGGTAATGTACCTATATGAAATGCGTTACATCATCAACGCCAAAATATGTATCCTGTATTATACATTATTTCGAAATCAAATAGATATAGGTCCTATTAGAAATCGAACTTATGTGATTGTCAATTGGCAAAATTTGTTGGGATAATGTGACTGGGTGGGATATCATGCTAAATGTCTGCGGCATGATACCCCAGTACTAGACATTACTATAAACTGTCACAGTGCAGACATCGTAGTTATATGACTGAACAATTGTTAAAGCTACGTTACAAATCCAAATCACACACACACACACCCACACACTCACACAATGAGTCAACCTAAATAAGTTATACTATGCTCGCTTGTTTCACTAACAGAACGATCATGACCTGCGCTGGACACCGAGTATTGCTAGGTCGCGATAACTCTGTTGTTTTCAAGGTTTCTCTGAATCAAGTGGATTGACAATGACGAGATACTTGGAAACGATTCCGCTTGTGGCCATCAGATCCTACTATATGTTTTGCGTTCACGTCAAAAACTGTTATCTATAAGTATAAAGTAATAATGAAACTGGTCACATCATACTTTAATCTCGTTTGGCTTTTAAAGGGCATCTTGTCATTGATTTAGCTTCTCGTTTAATCTCTTGAGAGGTTTCTTGTTCATGACAAACTCGAACAGTTTTGATGACCTTTGTACACATGCATGCAAACGTAGTCCAGCTGACCAAGTGACAATTTTTTTTTTCCAGGAATGGAAATGATTCATGATCGTGTTTTTGTTTATACAAATTGGATCGATCCGTCCATCCCTTTTTTCCTTTCCGAAGAAAATGTGAAGTCTACATTATCTGATTGCTCTTGCACTCAGGAGAACAAGCACTGGTCTGATGATAATATGTGTGATCTGAAAAATTGTAATCCCGTATCGGGTCCACATTATGTTTATCAAACAATCATACTTAGAACGGTAGTGGTGGCGGTAGTATCTTGAAGGGGGTATATTTTATCATAGACAATATGATTTCTTCAACATGAAAGGCTGCAAATAAATATCCATAACTGACTGTTTAGATCAGTATAAACCTAATGAGAAAGATCTTGATCAAAATGTGTGGTTCTGATACATTTGGATTCACTCTCTCTCTCTCTCTCTCTCTCTCTCTCTCTCTCTCTCTCTCTCTCTCTCTCTCTCTCTCTCCTATAGACTATACATTATGCGACATTTTGTATACTTCCAACACCTAATTCGATTTGTAAACACCACAAGAAGTTGATTATTCCATATCTTGATGAAAGGTGTTGACTTTGACATCCATATTGTCGGTTATACCGCAAACCCGTTCCAAATGTTGCTAGTAACTCAAATATTTACTAATCATTGCAATCAAAGTCAGCAACATTTACTGGTTTATAAGCACAGGGCCAACCAGGAGTACGAGAGATTTACAAGAACTTTGAGATAGGTTCGTTCAGATGATCATTTGTCCGTGTAAAACTGGTCCTAAGCGATGCAAGATCCCTATACCCAAAATAGTATATTGGTTGCATAGTCAATAGTTATTAAGTTCTGATATTACTAGAGGGTTCAATGAGTTCAATCCCAGGCAACTGGTGTGCTTATTCATCAAAATTTGGTATATGATTGAAAAATGACATAGGTCAGTTGAAGGTGTCAAAGGCAAAATCTGGAGTTCTTGAAACACTGTTTTCTTGTACCTCAGACATAGATGGGACAACATCCAGGTATTCATTATATGAAATTTGAACATTTATTCTGAGCTTAAAGTCGTAAAGGTTTGGAAAAAATAATATATTGTAGGTTTCCACTTAAAAATTGGAAAATCATTAAAGTTATTCTCACGAATTTAACAGAAGTTGGATACATCAAATTAACTATGCGTTAATTTCCCACTTTGCGGCATTTGGTTATAAAATGAATGTGGTTGTTTTATCGGTGATTTGCGAATTAAATTAAGCAGGCATTTATGTAGCCATAATAATGTCACCTTTCACTCGTTGCACACTATGGAATGCCCACAATTTTGCGATAATGTCGAAGATGGACAGTAAGCATCAGTTTGCTTAAAATTTTCTAGTTACACATCTATGTTACCTATTATTGCCTGTATGGTATATTTTCAGGGAGATTTGAGAGGAACATCAGCACCGACCAAGCTAAACAGATTAGATTTCAATCCCAGCCAACCACCATGTTTTCACGAGGAAGCTGTCAATTACGTTTCTAGTTAAATTTAAATGTCCTACTACCTGATGTATCTTTCCTTTGTCGAGTGTGCAGTTCTTACATTTTATTCAACTCAATCTAGATGAATTCAAAGTTAACATTAGATGATTATCAAAGTGGAGGAAGCATATGGAACCGGATGAAACTATTGACCTCAGACAAACGCCCCCGGCCCTTCCAAAATACTAAAATCGATGTTCAAACCCGATACAACCGATGTACAAAGCGCTATCTAACCCACTTTCACACCAGATTAATACGTTTCACTTATGGTTGACCCCTTTCTGGTTTGAAACACTATTATATGTTCTTATTAAGATTGATCTAGTGTGTCATTTGTCAGTTTAAAGATGTATTCGTGAAGTAACAAATGACAAATCAGATGGTATTTATAATTTCATATGGATAAAAAATATTCTTTCCTTAATATTCTGGGATGGAGAGGAACATGGTATACATTCATACATACATACATACATACATACATACATACATACATACATACATACATACATACATACATACATACATACATACATACATACATACATTACAAAAATGGTACTAACAGCATAAAGAGGTTAGTGTTAGGACTGGTCGGCCTGGTGTCAGGATAATGTGACAGGGTGAGACATCATGCTACATGTCTGCGGCATGATGTCTCAGTGCTAGACATCACTATAAACTGCCTCACTGCAGACATCGTAGCGATATGACTGAAAAATTGTTAAAGCTACGTTAAAAATCCTAATCAAACAAACAAACAAACCTAACACTACCTCTTAATGTTGAGCGCCAAGCGAGGCAGCTGTTAGTACCATTTTATGTACGTCTTTGGTATGACTAGGCCATAGATCGAACACACGACCTCCCGCTTTCTCGGCGGACGTACTAACCATTAGGCCACTGGAGCGGTCATGACGAGTGGTTAGTTTGCGATCAAATTGTGGTACCTAAGTCATATAGACTATAGGTATTGTATGAAATTCATTGCCTAGTCATTTTGGAGTCGTCAAGACGACTTACCACAACATTTTACTTGTATAGACCGGAAATCAAAAGTTTTAATTTCAGTTCTTTTGAACCATCTTTTGAACATGTTGTCCATGGACCATCGTAGTTGTTAAAATAAAAAGTCAATACTTAAAAGACCTCATTAATTTATATATATATATATATATATATATATATATATATATATATATATATATATATATATATATATATATATATATATATATATATATATATATATATATATATATATATATATATATATATATATAAAGTGAACAAGAACGTGATTTGCACGGTACGAACACATGAACACTGCTGGGAAGAACTCGAACAAACAAAATATATCACGATGTTGAAATTGTAGATTCCAAGCCTTTTTAGATAGCACCCTTACGGGATGAAACCTCTCAAGCAGTAATGTCGGAAGAAAGAGATGGAGTAATTGTTGAATGTCTTCATTGAACCAACCAAACGTAAATGGAGTTCGTCATGCAGTAATCTGCTGAAAGCAGATAATTCTTTCCATATGTGCACCGACTACAGAAACGTAAACAGTGTTAACACAAATAGACTGCTTTACAACTCCAAGAATTGATAACTATTAACAGAATTGGATATGCAAAATATGTCAACAACTTGACACGTCCGTTTATAACATCATATTCCTACAAATACACGGTCAAATTAAGTGTGTATAAGCGTTTTCTCTGAATTTCCGTGACTAATACAAAAATTACTAAAAGGCAGCTGATGCGAGTTCTATGATAAATAAATTAATAAATAAT
The DNA here is from genome assembly GCA_030141615.1 of Unio pictorum. Classification (NCBI taxonomy): domain Eukaryota; kingdom Metazoa; phylum Mollusca; class Bivalvia; order Unionida; family Unionidae; genus Unio; species Unio pictorum. The sequence continues at coordinate 10,119,592 of JARLTB010000184.1, read as the reverse complement.
TTAAATACTGATCCGCCAATACTCGTGACTTTTTCAAGATGGAATGGTCCAAAACCCCCTCGAACACTTCAGATCAGTGCCAGAATAATAGTATAGTCCAAATAAAAGCACTTTCCACTTCAAATGAACTGTCCAAACAAATGTTTTTTTTTTCCTCTCGAATTTTAGTTTTATCCAAGTAAAACATAAAACACGTCTGCAGACTTATAACAGGAATAGAAGAAATTAGAATGTCTCCAAAAACTGAATGAATCTGATTTTTTCTGTTTCTTCCGTTTATAACATCATATTCCTACAATGTCATAAGATGCACCAAGGGACGGATCTTACGACTCATTTTTCCTCGAATTTTCTTTTTCATATGACCTAGATCAACCAATGGGGAGTTATTTAATTCTTCGAGAATGGTCTAAACACCATCAGCCAATGCAAATATTAGGCCAAAGACAGTATTAATTATATTATAAAAACTATTATTAGCGATTGTCAAGACATATATCAACATATATTTATAGCTCCTATGTAATTTTAAACTCTTAACAGAATAAGGTCACATAGGCAAAATCTAACGTAAGATATTCTGTACAATGGATAACCATGAACAAACATTAAACATTTAATAACAATTATATACCAGGAGGTACAAAAGCCATATATATATATATATATATATATATATATATATATATATATATATATATATATATATATATATATAAATAACACAGTGTTAACCATATTCTGTTGACAATACCAATGACAGTTATGGAGACACCGATATCTCTCTCATATATAGATATATTGCTCAGTGATTACAAATATTTGCTGTTAATGTTGTTTAAGTCTTTCAAGACAACACTTTTAAACGCTATGATTTTGGTGTATATAGTGTATATAGTGTATATAGTGTGATATAATGTTCTTGTACATCGTGTATGAGGAGTGCTGCCCTTCTCTTGACTGATAGTATGATTGTTAGGAAACACATGTATATGCACATTAAGTAATTCAAGTGATTCTGAAGAAGAAATAGCCAAACAGATCGTTTAGGGATGAATACTGCTTCAATGGTTTAATATTTAGCTTGACTTTAAGCTAAACAGTAGTTCCGTTGTATATATGAATCCAACAGTCCGCTTGTGCTGAAAACAAAGAAAAATTAATCAAATAGTTACTGGTAATATGACAATTCCTCAATTTTATTATAAAGTAATAGCATTCGTTGAACCAATCCAATATCCCTTCTATTTCCTTCCTCATTTTAAATTATTAAGCAGCGATCTCTTTATTTACAAAAACGTTTGATAATGGATATAATTCTGATAGTGTTTATATTATTTTATTTTGCAACTGGGCATTTAAGCCGATATTTATGATGCATTTCAAGAATAATTTAAAGATCTTCTACGATCATGTCGTTGAAACAAAATATTAAAGAATGCTCAGTAACACCATACCAAATCACCTACCCACCAAACGGACCTGCTAATTAGCAAAGTATACCTTGACAACAGGTTACTGTGACAATTGTAGTACTTGTACGAACTATCAATTGGTAATGTACGTTGTATATTTCCTGATGTGTTTTATAATCATATGAATATTCGCTTCTGTGAATGCCACAAGCGCAAAAGGTTACACAATAAAAACATTTCCAAACAGCAAGCTAGCCCCTTTTCTTCCATAGACAAGATTAAGGTACATCTGTTAAACCTAGGGATCATATACACTAATTTACTTTAAATGATCATTACTTGTAACTAATTTACAATATGACCTTTAATTAACGATATTTGGTTTAATTCGCTGAGGGAAATTTAGGTCTCAAACTTACGATAGAAATGAAACTCTTATCTTAGAAAAGACGTTGTCATGAAGATATTTCATAGTTCCTCTGACATTGTAGACAAGTTCTGCTAGTGCTGATTTATTCGTTTGATTACACGATTTACTAGAAAATAAAATGTTCACAGTAATACGTTCACAAAATGAACCGAAAATAATAGTAATCATTGTTATGAGAAATAAAAAGAAATCTCCAACGCGTGTGCATTTGATAACATTGCTAAACTATAATTTCAAACATAATGATAATATAATAATAAAAGTGATCGAACCATTATATCAGCAAGTTTCGTCTTCATCTTTGGTTATAATTTTTGTCCTTGACATAAAATAACTTTTGTTTTCATTAAAAAAGCTAAAATTTGATACTTTGTTTCAATTGGTGACAACAGTTTTACAGTATTGCTTATGGAATGAGGTCAAAAAAGGAAGCCGATGTTGCATACACAAATTTAAGCATATTAATCAAATGTTGCATAATCATTTTAAGAACATTTATCAAATGTGAACCTATGAAGTATATCTTGAAGGCAGTAACTTACCAAGATGTGTCTTCAAAACAAATTTTATTCTTACAGTGCGAAACACAAATATGCAACTATAATTTTCGGAAAAATGTTATTGGTGTGATTTTCGATTTCTGATTGATAAGAAATTAACTGTAGTCCTATCTAAGTAGTTGTCTCATCGATGAAAAGCATTATGCATTCCAGTAGATTATTCATTGTGTAATGACTATATAGTAAAGTCAAATGAAAAGCATTATGCATTCCAGTAGATTATTCATTATGTAATAACTATATAGTAAAGTCAAATTAAAAGCATTATGCATTCCAGTAGATTAATCATTATGTAACAACTGTATAGCAACGTCAAATCAAAAGACATTAGTTTCTTTTAAAACATTTTTTGCTCTAACTTAATATTAAGACCTTCTATGCCAGAGTGTTGGTCACCAGTCATGCTAGGAAGTGATTCCGTACTGCATTTCGGTAGGTATGAATAGGAGATAGAAAAGCACTGATAGTATTAACTGTAGTCAAGGAGTCATATCACAAGCTTTTACCGAAGATCTTTTTATGATAAGATATCTGATGTTAGCGTACAGTCATATTTTTGGAACAGTCTTTGATCCAAAATGTGAAATTATCAAAATGACCAGAGAAATAGTCATATTTTCTTTTACTTTCATACATTCTTCTTTACCATAACTATTACATCAGTTTAAAATTGCATTATCTGAAAACTGTGCTGCGTACCATTGCTAAGAAGGTACACCTAACCATACAATAAAAATATTTCTTAAATTAAATATTGTTTAATATTTCTGAATGTTATGATTGTAGCTGAGTCATTAATATCGTGATTTCTGCCAAGCGTATTCGTCGGTTTTATTACTGGAAATGACAAATGTTCTTGCTATTATTTTACCTTTATAATTTCATGGTAATATACCACACATACACAAATGCCCGTGTTCAATATCCTATAAAAACTCTTTCGTATTTTTCTATATTTTATGAAATAGGGATGGAAAAGAGCAAACAAAGTGCCAAAATTCATAACTTTGATTGTTTGTCTTATGACTCAAGCACCGAAAACAATATTGGCGCGACATTGCAATGAATTCAAACGCCAAGGCTAGTCAATTTCAAACCTAAATACGTAATTACACTATAATAGTTGGCTTTCATAATGGCTTAACGAACAACAACTGATCGTAATACACATACATATATATTAATACAGATCTTTGAAACTTTGTTTATGCATTGTAAGCTCGCTTATGAACAAGACCTCAGTTGATTCCCTATTGTCATACACAGTTTTTGGAATAGATGATGTATCCATAAGATGAAAATTTAGTGCTATTTTGTATGGTATGCACCCGATAAACGAGGGACACTGCACACATGGCACAACACCCAACAACCCAAGCATCAATCTGGTAGATAAAGTACATTACTTTGGATAATAGTTTGGTTTGTAAACAATCAACAGTGAATGGATTTTAGTTTTGGAGTGCCGAGACTGTAATTTTATATAGTGCGTCTCTTTGGTGAGATGATCATTGGGATAGTTTGGAGTCTGTTTTAACATGAAAAATGCTATAGCGATTGCACGCAGCCTCAGGAATTCGTTCACGTTACCAATGCATCCATCTTAAAGTAGACTTTGTGCTTATCCAACAAGTTGTTTTCTTAAACCTGATCGTGAACCCTGTTTGGTTATTTTGTTTTTTCAACCACTCATCTTGCAATCTCAGATATTGACGAATCCATGTGTATTTATTGGTACAAACGATTAGGAAATAGTCCGCAATATGACGAACGAGCGTATTCAGCACTACTTTGTCAAAAAACATCCACAGTTTCACTAGTGCGTTTACACTCTCCATTACACATCATACTTTTGTCAGCAATCTTGAAATGTCGGCATGTTCGGTTGTATGCTTTTGCTATTATTTTGTAATCCATGTAATGATAGGAAATCAACAGTTACTGAAACGCGTGTGCAAAAAATGGCACCCAACTTTAACCCACTTGTAACTTTTCAGCATTTATTTTACAAAGTGTTAGGTGATGTTTGTATTGTTATTATAAAACATCAGCTCCCACAATCATCATATGCTTAACTAACGGTCGTTGATTAGGAGAACTGTATGCACGTCGTTGCAAATTATTGTCAGAGCGAAATTTTTGCTTCTATTCCTGATCGGTGAATATATAAGGAGATGAGGTTAACATTTCCATAATAAAAAAGAAAATATGTCATTCACGTATATATATATATATATATATATATATATATATATATATATATATATATATATATATATATATATATATATATGTGTGTGTGTGTGTGTGTGTGTGTGTGTGTGTGTGTGTGTGTGTGTGAAATTTTGAAAACCAAGGTATTGCCCGTGAAATTAACCATTGGGAACTCTAATACTAAATTATGCTTTGCACTTTTTAATGTTGTAAGATGGACAATTGTAGTGTCTAGAAGTCCTAACCGCAGAGTATTGTTACGCACTGTATTTAAGAAAAAGGACACTTCCTGGAATCACTCCCTTTTCAAGTCAGTAAGTTGTAAATAATCACGCACCGTGTATAAAAGTAAGGCTATATCTGTTCTGTTCAATTGTTGTGTTGCATTGATAGCTTATAGGATAACATTCGTGACAAGAGTTTTCCGAAGGTAACTTGCTACATTTACTAAATGACGTTAGAACAAAGAATACCACACTCTATACAAAAATGGGTTATGGCACAGGATTAGAGAACAATTGATGCTTGTTTTCCTTGAATAAACGAGTTTCGGCTTTATTTATTATATCACAATAATTGAGTAACACTTTATTTCTATATCTGATCGGTGAATATAAAAGGAGATGAGGTTAACATTTCCATAATAAATAAAGAAAATATGTCATTTCCATAAATTTGAAATATTTAGTTAACAGATTAAAGAAATTTATTAATTTATTAGTATGGGATAGTAGTAATGCAAACAAAACACCTTTGGGTGTAAATCTAACCTGGTACATTCAGGTTACTCATTTCCTGCAAAGTATTTTATTCAACTTCAGAGATCGTTTATTGTTTACTGAGGTCATGTACTAGTTTTGAATGTGAAGAAAGCTCGAGTCAATAAAATGCAATGAAATAAACGCTTTTTGAAACTTTACTCTCAATCTGAAAATTGACTGCTTCGTTAATAGATTGTTTTTATACGGAAATGTACAACAATACCGAAGTGGGTGAAGTTTGCATATCAATGAATATGATAAATATCGTAATAGAAATGAACATTAGAATGTCAACCCATTTTATTTTTTGAGTAATAGATATACTAACCTTCTTTTTATGTACAACATGCTTTTTCAAAACATTGGCAACCAAAAATGAAAATTTGAGTTACTAATGGCTACACTCAGTGTCTGCTTACTTTGCATTCCTAATGCTCAGTTAGCGCCTAAACAAAATCGAGTGACTTTTACAATTTAGAATGAATTAAAGAAAGAAATGAATGAATCCAAAACTCTGATTCGTCGTTTTGTCAGGAGACTTTCTTAGTAACATGCTGAAAAAGTAAAATAGCGGCCGGGTTCGAATCTGCGACTTCCCGCAAATTGAGGTGGACACTCTAACCACTAAGCCACAATCTTCTGTTTCCTACACTAGACCATATACGAATGTCCTATTTACATATGAATAAGACATCAATAAGCATATTTCATGTAGACAAGTGTGATTTATACATCGAATAAAACTACAAGGTGACACCAAGTCGTGAAATTGATAATTATTGTGTTTCACCATAAACGTTGTGGGGAGGGGGGCAGGAAATAGCCTTTATTCAATATAGTATCATCTTAAACATAATCAGAATAAGTATATAATCATAGGTAAACTACGTAGATATATATATATATATATATATATATATATATATATATATATATATATATATATATATATATATATATATATATATATATATATATATATTGGTACCAGGACATGTACCTTAATTACTATATCTTTTCTTGTCACTTCTATTATTTCTTTTCCACTTGGAATATTAAAACTTACCTCACAGGTCTGAACAACACAGTTGAGAATCACAGAATCGGATTTCGTGAATCTAAAACCGTACATAGTAGCTCTCAGGACGCTTCCACAAGTGCTGTTGAAATTTGATAAAAGTGATGGCTGTTTTAAAACACTGAAATTAAATGATATGAAAGTTAAGATAAGGCGTAAGAAAGAGGGTTCACATATTAAAATTCAAATAGATGGAGACATTTTTTCAGAGGCATTTCAATCCATAATGGCTTCACTGAAGTTTACAATAATGTATGGTACAAATTTTAAAAGAACAAAATATAATTAGTATCCCCATTTGGTAGTGGAGAGGTGGATATATTGATTTTTTCTTCTGCGTACGTCCCATTTTTTGTATAGACAGCAATGTGGACGTCCAACACACTTGATATATCCTTTGATCTTACAACTGACGTTTTCGGTGTCTTGCAACTATTATTTTGTCTGAGTTCAAAATAAATATGAGCAGTTAGGGAATGTTTTGGGCCATAATACAACGTTTAAAGGACCACAAATACCCTTGACTTTCATTATGTTAGGCCGACATTCACTGTATATGTACAATGTGATGGAAGCTATCGTACTAGGGAAAATACTATATTTTAGGAAAGCGTTTTTATCAATAATGGATGAA